>RJWM01023737.1:0-31688 GCA_004363535.1 Dasyprocta punctata
CACTAGCAGCTCTCTTTGCCATTCTCCTCTGCCCTGTCATCCTACCCTGGACCCAGCCAACTATGAACAATACTGATCCAAATGAAATCTCCCCTCTGCCAGCTGTGGTTGGTGGATATTGTGTCCCTGCAGTGAGAAAAGTGACTATGACATATTGATACAAGAAGTTGGGTTATTGGAACTGTATCTGATAATGCGATTGAAGACTTTGGAATAGGTTTGCATAAGGGGTTTGGAAATGTTTAGAGTTACTGGCTGAAAAAATAACTCTAGAAGGCTGTAAGTTGAACTTGACGGGAGATTCTGATCATAGCTCAGAAAATCTGAATGCAAATAGAAATAAACAGTAAAGCAAGGCTCAGATATCAGTTTGAAACTAGAACTCCATTGTTAGATTCCAGGCCATGTGTGTTACACTCTGACAGAAAACTTGTCCACATTGGGCTTATGTCCTGAGATTTTGCTAGAGACTGATATTAAAGACTTTCATCTGGCAGAGGAAATTTTAATGAAAACTAATGTTGATGCTGTAGCATTGATACTCTTGGGGGCTTTTAGCCAGTTGTACATTGAGATGCAAGAGCAAATGGCAGAGCTAAATGATTTAAAAAGGCTTGAATTTGATCAGAAAAGGGCCTGCAAAGTTGGAGCCAAGGAGAATTTGGTTGCCGAGAATATTGACACTAAAATGGAGTCAAGTACTTTGGATCAGGATTGTAGAAGAAAATGCCATGAGGGAATGTAAGGAAACTAAGAGTGTATTATTTGCAGGCTAAAAACTGCAACATTGAAAGACTTCATTTTGAAAAGAGAGCCCCAGGGAACAGTACACCAAGGTGGAGCCCTAGGGAATTTGTTGCTGTGATTCAATTCGTAGCACTCAACCATCCAAGCACTTAAAGACCTAGTTTCCATAGTAAATCATTAGTAAGGTAAGACATTATTTGGACTCAACAGGTTACTTCTGCCCCAAGATGTTGAATGTTAGGCAGATGCCACCTTTCTTTTTCAGAAAGTGACCTGGGGATAGATTGTTAAGGTAAATTCTGAGTTTTGTCAAATAAGGACAAATCCTGTGAAAGAGACTTTTCAGAGATCTTTCAGTCTAAATAGTAACTAATCTCAGAAAATGGGGATTGGTAGGTAGGGATAAATGTATTTTGCCTTTTCTTATTTTGATGAGGTAGCTGGTATATAATTATTATGACTATAAGGTTGAATTTTCAGACTTCTGTGGATTCGAGTGCAGGAATAGGAATGGTATAGATTGAAATGCTACCAAGGTCTGAGCTTTTCCACACTGTACTGTTTTTCTAATGGATTCTACATGAGGCTGTCAATTTTGGAGTATAAAAAGGGAACAAAAGGTTGTGCCTTGAATTATTTCAGGTTTGTGCTTAATTTATAGTTTTTTCAAAAGTTGAAATTGACAAGCATTAGCAACGTTCTAATTTATCAATGAGCAGTGTCTTAGTTACTTTTCACTAATTGCCAAGACAAAATACCTGAGGTCCAAAATTAGGGAAGGAAAGGTTTATTTCTTACGGTTTCTTGGAAGTTTCAGTCCATACTCAGTTGGTTCCAAGGCAGCATGGCGCTGCCTTGGAACCTTTCTTTTTCAGGTTCCAAGGCAGGGCAGCCATTCATGGCGCGCTGGTGAGAGAGAGCAAGAGAAGGCGGAAGCAAGCAAGAGGAAGACCTGCCTCCTTTACACTGTATCTCAGCTCCACACCTGGGTGGGTGCAGCAGTCACATCACCAATCCCAGCTGTAGACAACAAACCAATCATGTGTCAGACTCAGCCCTATCAAAAGAATACAAGGACTTGGGGGTACATAGTATCACCAGTACAAGTAGTATCTTTTAACTTTTTATTCTGATATGCTAGAAGCGCCTCCATGTACATATATATTTCTGGTCTGCTGCTGTTACTTCTGTAAAGTGGAATTCCAATAGCAAGAGTGTTCAGTTGAAAGATATATTTAATTCTATTAACTGCATTTATATTTTACAATGGCTCTAAAAATTTACTTTTTATCAAAGACTTTTCAGACAATCTTTTCCTTTTTGTTTCAACTTGAGGGATTTAAAATATTCTTGAGTGTTGTCTGTAGAGATTTTCTTTCTGAAGATTTGGTGTGAATGTTTTATGTATTTCTCTTGTCTATTTATCACTGGTTGTCTTTTTATTTTTAAATGTTATTCTATATTTTAATATTAATTGTTATCTGTAAATCCCAGGGAGAAATTTTAAATAGACTAAATATTTCGTTGAAATGCTTCTGCATAAATCCATTGGATTACCAATTTTCTGGTTAATTAATCTTGTACTTGATGACTTTAAACATGTTCAGCTCCATTACATGCAATACCATTCTTTTCCCAATGTCCAGGTGATTTTAGTACCTGAAAAGTAAAACAGGAATAAAAAGTTGCTCATCATTCTTTTCTCTCATACAACATAGAAATTGCAAAAAAGGGAAAAAATCATAAAATTTAGGAAGAAAAGCTTTCCAAGTCACAACATGAAACCTATGGGTCATAAAGGGAAATAAACACATTGTAGCACACACACACACACACACAATATATGTAATGAGAAACATTTAATTTTTACTTCTATACTTTTGTACTTTAAGCAGATCATTTGCATTATCTTGCAACAGAAATGTAAAAGTGTAGCCCTGTATGTTTTGTACTATTTGTTTATTCCCACTTATAGAATTTATAAATAAGACAACAAGCCTATTTGGGAAAATGCTTCTTCTTTATTTTTTTCATATGATTTTTCAGAGAATGTGCTCACCTGTGAGTACTTTGTTAAGTGTCACACTCTTCTGTCTTATTGTTTTCTAATGTGCATTTATCTAATATTTGAGTATTCATTATAAAAGCTAAGTAGCCTATGTACTGGCTGTAGATCAAGAATTCAATAATTCACTTGATTTCAAAGAGTGTCGCAAGTATACAAATGAGTGAGAAAGAAAAAAAAAGGAAGACACAAAGACTATTTTTTTCTAGGTGCTGAATGGAGATCACATGACTATTTGGAGTACAGCCAGCTTTAGGTAGAAGTATTGGTTACATAAATCTGATACCTAAATAACAAGGAGAATAGGTAGGGAACAATGTTCACAATTGATGGGTATGTCCTGCAGTATCCTATGGACAAGATCAAGCAGGAACCACTTTTATAGCAGGTAATGTGCCTTTGTGGATGAGGATGGTAGGAAATAGGACTAGAACAGTGATTGGGGATGGGATGTAGGTTGGAGGAAATAAATCATGGTGTCAGGGTGGTACAAAATTTCTGTTTGGGGAACATGTGGATAATAGAAATAGTTCATGGAGACGTGCTCACAACTGGAGAATGATGTTTAGTTATTTACTTCATATTTAAAATAATTATGTTCAGACAGTAATACTTGAAGAATGACAAGAAAAAATGGCCCCGTACCAAGAAAAGTGGAAAAATTGGTGTCATTTATGTTTTTTGTTTATCAAGAAATGTTCAAGTTTCATTGCTAGAGCAAGTATAAATATTTTATCCATTTTTATATTCAAGTAGTTGCCCAGATGTTCATTTATCATATTTTACTTATCAGTCATTGATTAATGAAAATTTGAATTATTTCTACTTTTGGAATATTATGAGTAATATTGCTGCAAACAGTTGTATCAGTTTTGTGTGAAATTTGTTTTCAATACTCCTAGTATTTACCCCAGAGTTTAATTGATATAGAAATTTTCTGTGTAAAAATTCTCGAGGTATTATCAACCTGTTTTCCAAAGTACCAACTCCATTTTGCCTTCTATTAGTAGTATAAAATTACAATTTCTCATATTATCACCAGTACTTTTTAATATATATCTTTTTGATTTCAGACATTCTAATGGACAGGAAATAGATTCTCAGTGTGGTTTTTCACTTTTTATTTCTCTAATGATCATTATGTTGAGGATCTTTACTGACTTGTGATTGTTGCCCATCTACACAAATTCTTTTTATAAATGTATTTGCAAATTCTTGAGCATTTTTAGTTGGGTTTCTTCTCTTTTTATTGAGTTGTAAGTTCTTTTTCTGTGGATGCAAGTGCCTTATCAGAGTATGACTACAAATATTACCTTCTATTTTGTAGGTTGTTTGTTCATATTGGTAATGATGTCCTTTGAAATACCAAACTATTTAATCTTGTTTTAGTTATTTGTACTTTTTGGTATTTTGTTTAAGAAACCATTGCCTGATAAAAGTAATGGAAATCATTCTTTTCTCATTTTAAAAGGTATTTTAATTTCGGATCTAACACTTAGGTTTGTTATCCATTTCAAAATAATCTTTTGTATGTTTTGAAGTAGAAGTCTAATTTCATTCATTGTATGTAAATATTTAGTTTTCTTTTGCTATTTTTTTGACAAAACTATTCTTTACCCCATTTAATTAGCTTTGTCTCTTATCTAAATTCAATTGACAATAAGCATAAGAATTTATTTATAGAATATAAAGAAAGGCCACTGACCTATATAACTAGTTTTATTCCAATTCTATAATGTGTTGGTTACTGTAGTTTGTTAGTTTTAAACTGAAATCTGTAAAATCCTTTAAGTACTTTTATTTTTAAAAATTGTTTAGGTGATTCTTAGCATTTACATTTCTGTAAGATCAGACTTACTTGCTAATTTTTTAAAATAGAGCTTGAATTTTGAAGGAATTGCGTAAAAGCTGTAGGTAGATTAAATCGTGATTTATTGAAAGATTAATTCTCTCAATCTATAATTATGACTCATTCCATTTATTTAGAACTTTAATTTTATTTAATGTTGCTTTGTAGGATTCAGTGTATAAGAATCATGCTCCTTTTACTAAATTCCTTCCAAAGCATTTTGTTTATTGGATGATATTAAGAGGTGATATTTAAAAACTTTACTTTTGCCTTGTTCATTGTTATATAAAAATACAATTGATTTTTAAATTGATCTGGAATGCTGAAAACTTGCATACTTAGTTCTAGTGTTTTTGCATAGGTTACTTTGAAATTTCTATATAAAAATGCATGTCACCTGGAAAAATAAATACTGTAGTTGTATTCTGTTTAACCATTATGCCTTTTATTTCATTTTCATGCCTAAATGTCCTGGTTAGAGCTTCTAATAATATATTGAATAGAATTGGTAAATAATCGTTCTGCATCTGTGGAAATGACAATTTGGGTTTTGTCATTTATTTCAGTTACATAGTACATTATATTGATATTCATTTTTAAATATTTAAACTTTTAAATTTTTACTAGTACATGCTTGCAATTTGTAATGATTACATTCATTGTGAGGAATTGGTGCATGTACAAAATAGATGTTAAAACAAACTTGTATTTATGGGATATATACTAGTGCATCAAGGTATATACATTATTGGTCTCAGCTGTTTATATTTTGAGAATTTTGTATCTATATTCTTAATAGATATTGATCTACAGTATTCATTTTTGTGATGTACTTTATGAAATATTATACCAGTAATACCTTGTAAAATAAGTTGGGACATGTTTTTTCTTGTATTTGTTTCAGGAATTTTTGTGAAAAATTAGTGAAGCCGCTTAGACCTCAGCTTTCATTGTCATAAGTGCAATTTCAACTACAGTTTTTTTTTTTTAACATATATGAAAGTTCAGATTTTCTACTTTTTCTTCATGCATTTTTGATAATTTTTGTAATTCTGGAGATTTGTCCATTTTATCTAAAGTATCAACTATTTTGGCGCAGTACTGTTTGTATTATCTTACTGTCATTTTTATTCCTGTAAGATCAAGAGGGGTGTTTTCTGTCTCATTTCTGAATTTGCCAATTAATATTTTTCTAATTTTCTTGAACATTTAGCTAAATTGTCCATTTTGTTGACCTTCTTAATTAACTTTTGGTTTTTTGGTACTCTCATTTTCAGATAAAAATTTATTTATTAATGACATTGAAATTATACTGCACGTGATAAGTTAATTTTCTGTTGTGTTTGTCATGATTATATGGTTGTATTTCTTTTTAACAATGTACTGGCATGTGACTAGGTATGAATTTCTTGAAACATTTGAAACTTCTGGTATTAGTGACATCAACATCTAGCATGTAAAAAGGATAGAAGTTAAAGAGTTGTAGCAGCCAGTTCCTGTAGAAAATGTACCCAACCCATAAGACTTCCTGGAATTCTTTTCAAATTGTGCCAAATCTGAGATAAACTTCCTTTTCTTTGATTCCATGATGTCTTTTAGTCCCATCTGAGGCTGTATTCTTCCTTGACCCTTTAGGTTGAACCCTGAGCTCCATTTTCCTTCTATGAGACAATAAAAACATTAATTTTGCAATGTAATACAATTACTTCAGCATTGCTGAAAACAGGAGTAGACTATATTTAAATACATTGGGGAAGTTTATTCTTAGATTTTTTGAGTGTTTCCTTTGATAAGAATTGTAAATAGTGTTTAAAACAGCTGTTATAGCAGTCTTACTTACTACAACAAAGATACATAATCTGATTTCTAACCCTCAGACTAAATGACAGTTTCCTCTTTCAAACTTTCTAAATGCCTATGCAAAAGGTAAACAATAGAAAACCAAAATATTCTCTATTCCCTTTAAAGCACTTCATTAAATATTCATTAGATTTCATTAAAACATCTCATTTTGATGTGATTTCATTGACAACAACAGCTTTTTAAAAGTTTAATGCAGAGGTAGTTTCACAAGGAAAACATTTGCATTGCTGGCTAAGTGTAGTGGCACAAGCCTGTAATCAAAGTACTCCAGAGGCAGAGGCAGGAGGCTTGCAGCTAGTTTTAGTCCAGCCTGGGCCCTATAGTGAATTTAAGGACTTAAAAAACAAAAACAAAAAACAAAACAAAACAAAAAACAAACATAAAGCCAAAAAAAAAAGAAAAAAAAGAAAAAAGCATTATTCTTAATTATTGGATTTTTCTACTGTTGAGAATGAAAATGAAAATGGAAAGGTCTGATTCCAAATTCAAAATATTATATTTTTTGAAAAATTTACATTTTTGATGTAAGAAATGTGAACTATATCAACTAGAATAAGTGAGAAAAATTGTTTCATATACAGAAGGAAATTTTCATTTAAATAAAGGAAATTTATTTATGAAGTGTTCATTGTTAAGTAGCTAAACATGTATATGATGCCAAAGTTTGGAAAAAGAAAGAACTACTGTGAACACATGTACCATGAGTAGTGTATACATATGACTTGTGTCTAGATGCCCCACCCCCCAAAGCCTCATAGATAGGGATTTTTCAGAGGTGGCTGAATCTAAAGTGTGTGATGAATCATGGTGCAATGCTAGGATTAAGTGTGCTAGGATTAAGAGTATGTGATTACTAACTCAGTTCAATGATTGATTCAGCACCGCCCTAAGATATAAAGGACAGAAAGAGGCTTGTCTTTTTCCCTTGTTTGCTTTTGCTCTCTGTCTGTCATGAACTTTTTCTCCTCTGCAATGTGTCTTTGCCATGCCCCCCTGCCTTGGAGCCAGTTGATAATAGATGGCAACCTTTAGAGACTGTGAGCTAAATAAACTTTCACCCTTTGACTCTGAGAGTCAGGTATTTTGTCTTAGCAACAAGAAAAGTAACTAAGATGGTATGTATGCATGTATGCACGTATGTAGTGTATGCTTATATGTACACCCATACACAAATATGTGTGTGAGGGAAGATAGGGAAGGAAGATGGTAGGGTTGAGGCATGTGGATGATTTCATGATTTATTTTATATCAAAGGTGTAATTTTTACTTATTTTTAAATATGCATTGCATATGTGATTAGGGAGAAAAAGTACATGGAGGAAACTTGTGTTTTCCATTTAATACAATATACCAAATCTTATGTATAGTATTCAGTTGGAAATCTAGTTTGTAGGAGTTTCCAGGCAGAAGCATGAAATATTAATTCTTATTTTGGTTTTTTGAGAAAGGGTCTTGCTATGTAGTTCAGGCTAGCCTCAAATTTGTGGCAATCCTTCTGCCTCAGTCTTCTGAGTGCTGGGGTTATAACTGTATGCCACACTGCCTGGCTGGAACATAAAATTTTATAGGGACATTTATGCTAAGGATAGCAATGGAACTCTGCATAGGTTTCTAGAAAAACAATTTGACTTGAGATATTAAACACTTGAAATTGTTTTGATATTCCACTACTTTTTGAGAAAAATAAATGACCTAAAGTTTATAAACAGTTGGTGAGAATACTAGGTTTCAAATTTAGGGTGGTTTAGATGCAGAATAATGAATATTCATTGTGATTGTTATATTGTAAATAATCTAAATTTTGAGCAGCATACAGGTGGTTAAATGAATTGTAGTTTAGTTCTCACAGTGTCTTTAAACTAGTATTTATTGACATGGAAATGCAATCATGATATAACAAATTTTTTAGACAAACTTGCAAATGGTAAAATGTTACCTATTTTATAAATATCTTTCATAAGTAGGAAAATATAGTAAATTCTTACTAATTTTTAATCCCTAATGGGTGGTGTGGTTATACATGTTTTAAGTTTTTTGTTTGAAAATGGAACTATAATCTTTAATTATTGAAAATTAGATGTATTCCCTTCATGACCAGAAATGAAATAAAGAATCTTTTTTGTAGAAGGGGAAATTATTTTTCCTACAGGACTTATTTTTAATTCAGAAAGATTAATTTAGGCATCTATTGGTCTCAAGTTTCCTGCTTTTCATGAAGCTTTTAAAGATAAATAATATTTACTGATTCACATATATGCTGTGACTAAAAATATTTATGTGAAAAAATATTTTTTCTCTACTGTTTAGTAGAGAGGAACTTTTCTTATCATCCACAGAAGACAAAGACAGTAAATCTCAGGTATTTTACAACTATCAGGTCAATGAAGCACATTTTTCTATCAAAAATGCACCAAACTGTGAGAATGTATAATCCCTGAAAATGCTTTCTATAGAAAAATGCCAATAGCTTCTACCTATAAAGTGAAAGAGAAAGAAGTGTTGTTATGAATGATGAGATGAGGGAAGCACTATGTCAATAGGATGACATTTTTAGAATTTCAGAACATGAAAAGAGATGTCAGGATGGATTTGGGGGAGTAAAATTCACAGCATTTTATATTCTTGCTTGTCACTGATGTGTTGTGATTTTTATGGTAACATATTAGTTTTTTGTACCATTCATATACTAAGAAACCTTTTCATAATACTAATTAAGCACAGCCATTGTCAGGCACTTTTCTAAATCTTAGGAATACAAAGTTATTAGGGCACATGTTGACTCTAGAGAAACTTACAACCAAGGAGACCTTGGTATTCCATGCCCAAAAGAATTTGAAAGATTTAAGGAAAAAATACAAAGCAATTAACATGCCTATGTTTCCTTTGTTACTAGGAATAAAAAAAGAAAAGGAAAGAAAAGAAAAGAAAAGACACTTAAAACGCTATAAATATATTTGTTATTCTAATCTAGTCCCTCAATTTCTCCTTAGGTTTGGGTAGCTTGGCATCTCAAAAAAGCAAATTAGTTGGCCTGAAACAATTATCAGAATGAACAACTCAGTGGCTGGTAGAGGAAGCCATAATTTCTACTTCTTCCAGCATCCAATTATTGAAATGTCCATCACCTCAGGCCCAAAGGCTGCAAATGAGAGTGGGCTTCATGGAAGCATTGTTGACTGAAAAGTATGCTCCAGAGATGTGGTGGAATCTCTTGTTTAACATGAATGATTATTATTGTACTCTCTGTTATTAATCCCTTTACTAATTTATGGACACACGAATACAAATTATGATAAATTTACAAAATCTCTCCTGCTCATGAATATAAAAAAGGTCAAAGTAAGATTATCATATTAGCAATCAATGAAAACAGTATGATAAGGGCTCGGGATGCATGTCAATGACCCAGCACTATTCTCACATGAGTCAGGCCTTGAGTTTAATCCCCAGCACAGGGAAACAAAGGAAAGCAAATTGAATACTATCACATGCAATATAGGTGAGGGTAGCGGGATTGTATGTTTTAACATATTATACCTGGGTCTATAAATTGCTACAATGTTTTGATGCAGTAATGGACCATGATTATTAATGTGCTGTGGTGGAATGTCTTCTCATCCTCCCACTATCATACCACTACAACAGCCTTCGTTTTCTGTGTGTTCTCAATTCTGGTCTATTTCATCTGGTCTACTTACTCCAGTGCCCAAAGTATTGAGAGATTTCTCACTTGCCATTATGGAAAAGAGTAAATGTAATTCCATTTTCTGTGCTAATATTTTTCCTCATAATTGAGTATTCTAGGTTCTGAATTTTCTTTTGAGGAATCCAAAGTTTCTCTTACTGTTTTTTCTTCATAAACCAAAATTATTCACTTTGATTCTTTCCTATTAACACTACTCTTCATAATGATTTACATCAGTCTGCCTTATTAGAAGAATCTTTTCTTTCCTGCAGCCCTAGATCATTTCAAGCTTCAGGGATGAGTGTGTGTTGACATACATTTCTATATTTCCAGGTACAGCTGAAGTTATTGTCAAACATTATCTGATTACTCTACAAGTGACACCTAGATGTCCATTCTTATGTAAGGAAGATCTTGCAAAAGGAGGGCATTACATGATAGAGTAGTTTGTCCAACTACGTGTTATGCTAGCTTTCAGACTGTTTCCATGTCTATGACTGGATGAAGAACTTCATCTAAAGAACTTTATATAAGAAAGAACTTCAGCACTTCGGAGAAAGGAAATCACTATTTCTCAATTTTTTTTTTTGTTTTTGCTACTGGGAATCAAATTCAGGACCTCACATTTGCCAGGCAGGTGTTGTGCTGCTAATTTATACTCCTGACCCTTCAAATTTCATACTTAAATCTGCATCAACTTTATTTTTTCCCATATAAATAATGTTAAAATTTGTGTTACTGAAGTTGCCACCTTTAGTATGAGACAAACTTATGAAAATCTTGTTTTTATTTTTATTTTAATGTTTATTTATGGAATTATTATTCTCTCATATAGTCTAACATAAACAACATTTTTTTAAAGAGGAATGCCCCAGGGCCAGTTGTCACAGCAATTATTATCAATTATATTTGGCTTCATCTGTTTGCAAAATTAGCTTTTTAAAGTACCATTTAATTTAGTTTTCAATCTTAATTCTCAAGAAAGTAATTAATGAACTAGTTATAATTACACATGAATGAGAAAGCACATGGAATCTTAAATTAAACCAGTATTGAAATTTTGCTACATTCTACTATCTGGTACTCTGGTGTCATAGGGTATTCAACACATTAGAGAATTTGGGTATTCAACACATTAGAGAATTTGGTACATTTCAACCTACAACTAACCCACCTCATTTTGTCTTTTTCCTGTTATATGTTCATGTAATTAATGTAATAATAATCCATGTAATTGAATTTCTAAATTATAATCATCATAGTTATCATCATTTTGACAGCTTAGACACTTTCAAAATGCATTTTAAAACATTCTCAGACCTGAAGAAGATATATGTTAACATTGTCTGTACAATCTTTGGAATAAATGTCCTGACTCTAAAGTTTTAATTTTGGTGAGGAGATTGGGTCTGGAGGCCTGAGGCCACATTCAAACTGATGACGTATTTTTATCTTAAAAGAAATGAAAAGTTGCTTTTCTCTAAAATAATACTGGACAACCCATTAAAATTATTTCTAGATTTCATTTCTGAAAAGTTATAGAAATATAAATAATATTTTCTCTTGAAGTAAAATTGATACAGCAATTTATTATTACTGTCTTCATTGTGAATAATAACTGCTTTGTAGAAGTATTTATATATTCAGAAAAGCACAAAAAACCTCAAATCAATAACTTTTAATCCTATGATGAGTTAATATTTATTGACATTTTGAAATGCAAAATATTTTTATGTGTGTGTACATAGTACAAATCTACACAAATAAATCTCACATAATATTTACACATTTCTCATGGTGCCCTTTGAACATACCTCTAAATAACAATAGACTATTTCATCATCTTGATGTGCCACAATTGATATAATCTATCACTTATTATTGGACATGGAGGTTTTCAACTTTTTAATAATTTGAAAAATTATATTAAACAATGTGCATAAATTTTCCTGTATCTCTGATTATTTCTTAAGCATCAAATTTTAGAGCTAGTTATTACTGGAAATACTAGTTTTCTATCACTTTGTAAAACATAGCCACAAATCTGGTTCTTCTGCAAAGCTCTATTTCCTGGCCACCATAAAGTGAGAAGCTTTTTCTACCACACCTTTCCACCAGAAGGTTCCTGACTTAGAGTCAGTCAATACTGGCTAACCACAGATATACCCTAAAAGCCTCACCTTCAGTGACCTGTCTCCAACTAGGTTCCACCTGCTCACAGCACATTTGGCTAGAATTAATCAAATGATGAGTATAATACCCCTATGGAATTACCAGTCCAGGATTCTCTTAACCAATCAAATCAATGGCTTCAATTAACTGGAGATAATCTTCCTACCTCAATGTCGATAGATTGAGACCTAAATTACATTTGCAAAACCCCTTTATTGTAGCATCTCAATAGCCCTGGATTGCAAGAAGGTGCATTATACAAATGTCTGGGAATCTTGGCACCATTTTGAAATTTGACTTATTGTACCTAGTCAAAGATATGATAGGAATTATCATATGACACTGATGCGACACTGTAAAGCCAGAAATAAAATTAACTGATATGTACATTCTACCACTTTTCTAGACCAACTGATTGTGTAAGTCACAAGCCCTTGCTGGACTTTAGTTTTCCTGTCTGAGAAATTACTTTAACAACCTTTGTTATTCCGATTTTCTGATCTGATGTGTTACATTTTCTGGAAGCAAGAATCGCCTTTCAGGGGTGCCTGCCAGTTTTCCTTTCTAGCGTTTTGTCCACGCTGTCCTTTATTGCTATGCACTGACAGCTGTGGCAATTTCTTCAAAGTTTAAAATAGAAAAACTATGCAAAAGTAGATAAAATAAAACTTAATTTTCTCCAAGATACCTCATGTTAGTGACAATTCCCAGGGTACTTCTGATCACCTCAGTGCCTGTAATGTGCCCCTGTGTCTTCTTTAGATGGTAGTAACTCTTATGTTCATGAGTCGGTATTTCAACATTAGATGCCAGACAATTGGTGAGATGTTAGTATTTTTCAGTGTTGCACTTGTCATTTAATAGACTCCTTCAAAAGCAAAGAACACAGCGCGGTAATTCAGATTCCTGTGCTGTGTGTCTCTGATCTCTTCCCTGTACTTTGAATGACTACACATCTCTGAGGGTCATGGTGCTCAGATTCTCACTCTAATTTCTCAGCATTTCCTTCACTTTTCCCTTAAATCCTGCCGCAGCCCTGCAGTGCTCACCAATGCATTGTCAACAGCATTGACATCTTGAATTTACACAGCACTTCCAGTAATCCTGCCCAAAGCAAAAGAAAAGGAATCTGCTTTATGTTTACTGCTTATCAGATTATAGCGATTTCTGTTAAAATAAAGTTCTTCAACTTTTCAAACAAAAAAGGCTTTTATTGTTCATTATGTACCACGCATTATCTAGTCACATATTCCTATAAATTTCTTTAGGCATACAGGGCCTTTACAAACTACTTCAGTAGGTCACAAGACTTATCTATTTGAGAGATGACTATGTTTGGAACCAATGCATAAAAATATTCACAATGCTTGACCAGCTCTATTCTTTGAGGTGAATGCTTGGTTCTCATTTTTTCTAGTTTATAGTCATAATTTCTATCTTAGTTTTTGCATTATAGGGATGGTTCCATCCATTCAGTTATATATAGCAGGTGACAATAATAATGATACACAACAACTTCTAACATGCATTTGCTACGTGTCAGGTAATGGGCTAAGTCCCTTACATGTGTTATCTCATTTACTTCTCATAAATGCACAATTAATTAAATACTGTTGTTTTCCTGAGCACAGGAAATTCCCAGTCATCATGTCCAGCTCACAGAAATAATAAGTAATAAGATTCTATTCTTTCTGAATCCAGAGATTTATCTCTGTTAAACTCAATTATGAAATGTTCTAATTTTAATAGACTTTGATATTTTGACCTACAAATAGAATGAGATAGGTTGGACAGAACAAAAGTTTAGGTGCTATAGTAAGTTAGATTCAAATTTCATTTCAATTATTTGCTAGTTATATATTCTTGTTCCCCCTTTAGTTTCCATCTCTCTTAATAAGAAAATAATGCATTCCATAATAGTGTGCTTTTCATGTGACTTACAGAACTACTTAAAATGAGCTGTATGGTTTGCTCTATATTGAGAAGGGTTCTGTTGCCACTTGGGTGGGAAACTGTAGTGATAGGTTAGTTATATCCTCAGTGGATAATAAATTAGATAGTATTTATTGAAACTGTATTATTGCCAACCTTAGGATAGTGCTTAATGGAAACTGAGAAATATGTTCTATAGCACCCAGTTTTATAATTCAGTGAATATACTTAAAGTACAGTAAAGTACTTGAAATTCTTCTGTTTGGGAAATATTGTTGTTGCTATGTGAACTATGATGAATTATGGACACCAGATTCCAAGAGTTCTTGGTTAAGCCTAAGTGTAGGATGGAAGAAGAGAGGAAAAGCATAAAGTAAAGGCTGATGTTGATTGGGAAATATTGTCACAAAAATGCAGAAATTACTAATCCATTATATATATCAGAGTAAACACTTTCACCAGAAGTCTAGAACTTTCAAAAAAAATTAGTAAGTAAAATGTTCACAGCAGCAAAGCCTGGTGACAAGCAAAAATTAATGTTTCTTTCCTGATATTCTCAGCACATGGAAACTTTAACATTCTTCTTTTCACCTATTTGATTTTCTAGCCACCTATCTATCTGATTTTGGCCAAATATACTCGAGTTAAGCTTGTCCTAGAGAGATAACCAAAAACAAAACAAAACAAAACAAAACAAAACAAAACAAAACAAAACAAATCTCTGAGCACATTTGTTGGGGAATTTGTCTCTAGACCCACATGGCATTAGGCTATGCCTCACTCTTTATCTTTGTGCTCTTGTCAGCATGGATTCATCTAGATGTGTCCTGAGAAGCCAGCCAACCACAATAGACTTAGACTTATTTCCAAGCTCTCTGCAGTAGCTTACATACTGGAATCTTTAACAAGTGCATCCAACTGTGTTTGTTGTCCCTCTTCCCTGATACAGTTGAAAACCACCTCGGTTTCTGAATTACTCAGCTTTCTGTCTGCACAACAAAATGCTGAAATCTGGAGATTCCTCAAGAAACTAAAAATGGAAATTCCATTGGACCCAGCTATTTCCTTACTAGGTATCACCCTGAAAGAGTTAAAGTTATAATATCAAAGTGACACTTACAAATCCATATTTTAGCAGCATAATTTGTAATAGCTAAACCTTGAAAGTGACCTATATGTCCAACAATAGATGAATGGATAAAGAAATACAGCACTGCTCTGCCATATAGAAGGATAAACTTGAGTCAGTTGTAGGAAAATTGATCCACCTTGAGATCATAATGTTAAATAAAATAAATCAGACATGCAAGCTTAAAAATTTCAGCCCAACATTAACAGAGCAAAATAAAAGGTAGACAATAGGAAATAGGGAGACAGATGCTTTGCAACAGGGAAGTGGACCAAGAGACAGAGGAAAGAGGGGTAGAGAGGAAAAGCATGAAAAAAATTTAGATGTATTGTGTACGAATACCAATTCCTCACAATGAATGTAATCATTATGTACTTCAACACATATTAGTGAAAAGTAAAAATTAAAAAAAGAACTAAAAAAAGATAACTTACAAAGAGGAAAGGTGTATTCTGACTTATAGTTTCAGAGGCTCCTGTTGACAGTTGAGCATCCCCTCCGGTGGAGATGCTAGGTAACCACTGTGGGGAGTGTGGCACTGAACCAATTGCTCATCTCATAGCCAGGAACAAAGTAAGCACACCTCTAATGATCTAAGGACTTCCTTCACGGTTCCACCTTCCAGAGGTCCAAAGTCTTCCAGCACTAATATGATTGCTGAGATTCACATTTCTTGATTCATGATATACTTACTAGTCAAAAAGGACAGACAGAATTCTTCTCATACTTGGAAGCTCTCTAACTTCCCCTTCTACCTCAACTGTTTTTCCTTTGTCTTCTGTTGCATTGTTCTGGTTGTCTCTTTAGCTTTCTTCTTCCATTTTAAAGGATTCATATGATTATATTGATCCTCTAGAAATGCAAGGTAATTTTTTTAACTTAAAGGTTGGATGATTAATAACATTAGTCTCAAATCAAATCTGTTGACAGCACTGTTTTATTGAATAAACAAGGTTCAGAATCTTAGGAGGAGGGCATGAGGAATCTGCCTACCTTTCTGATTTTATTCCCCATGGCATTTTCCAAAATTTTGTTTTGAAACAGTGATTTGATCCATAGCGTACCAAAATGCATATATTAAAAGTGACTTATTCTATTGCTTTTTCTCATTGTCATTTTTTTTAATCATCAGCAAATATCTTAGGTACTTCTATTTTTTTATTTTAAAGAGATTAAAAGAAAAAACAATAAAAACAAAAAAAAACAACAGAAACAATATAGGATTTCAAAGCTAGCTGATAGGAAATAAGCAACAGTCACTACACTGCATGTTGTTATCTTCAAAGTAGTTGCTCAGATAACAATATATGGGCATGTGAAATAGATAAAAAAATATAAACAATCATAGTTTCTTTTCCTGAACTAATAGGATCAATAGTACAATTATCTTAGTTATCTTGTATATTTTTTCCTTTCCTCCTTTTCTCTTTTTCCCCATCTTAGTTGTTTTTCCTTTTGAACAGTTTCTTTCCCTTTCACAATATATATAGTACCTTTTGGATCTTATTTAATCTTTCAGCTTCTTACACAAGGGAGACAATACGATGTTTACACATGAGTCTGATTTATTTCACTTATGAGTATTGCCTTAGGTTGCATTCATTTACCTATAAAAACTCTAATTTATCCTTCTTTATAGCTGAGTAGTACTTCATTGTATAAAATATCACATCTTTTTTATCCACTCCTCAGTTGATGGGCATTTGGGTTGCTACCAAGATTTAGCTATTACAAATTGTGCTACTAAAAATATAGCTGCACATATATCACTGTGGTATGAAATTTCAAATTCTTCTGGGAAAATACCCAGAATGGAAATACGTGAGTCAAATGGGACCTCTAATCCTAGTTTTTTGAGAAATCTCCACACCGATTTCCACAGTGGTTGCGCCAGTCTACAGTCCTACCAACAATGGGGAAGGATTCCTTTATCCTCACAGTCCCACTGGCATTTGTTACTGGTTAATTTTTGATGATAGCCATTCTTTCTAGAGTGAGGAAGAATCTTTGTATTGTTTTAATTTCCATTTCTCAAATGACCAATGATGTTGCACATTTTTTCATGTATTAATTTGCCATTTGATTTCTTCATCTGAGAAGTGTGTATTCATCTCAAATGCTCAGTTTTGAATTGGGTCTTTGAATTTTGGGGACTTGATTTTTTAAAAATTCTTTATATATTCTAGATAGGGGTCCTTTGTCTGAGGGACAGTTGGCTAAGATTTACTCGCAATTGTAAGTTTTCTCTTCACTCTGTTGATGATTTCTTTTGACCTGCAGAAACTTTTTAATAAAACAAGATCCCAGTTGTTGATTCTCCGAAGTATTTCCCATGCAGTTTGAATTTTGTTTATGAACTCTTTGCCTACTCTTATGTCTTTAAGAATTCTACCAACTTTGTCTTCCAGCATATTTAGTGTTTCCTTTTAACATTTAGATCTTTGATCTATTTCAACATTAGTTTAGTTCATGGTGATAGGCATGGGTCTAGTTTTAGTCTTCAGGACATGGAAAGCCAGTTTTTCTAGCACCATCTATTAAAGAGGCTGTATTTCTTTCAGTAAATGTTTTTGGCCCCTTTGTCAAAGATAAGGTGACTGTCTTTATAGTTAAAACTATATCTTCTAATCTATTCCATTGATCCTCAGGGCTATTTTTTTTTTTAACCAGTGCCATGCTGATTTTATCACAGTAACTTTGTAGTGTGATTTCAAGTCAGGGATTGTTATGCTTCCTGCCTTGCCTAGGATTGTCTACTATTCTAGGTCACTTCTATTTCTAGATGAATTTTAGGAATGATTTCTCTAGAACTGTTAGGTGTGCTATGGCATTTTGATTGGAATTGCATTAAATCTGCATAACAATTTTCGGGGTATGGCCATTTTCACAGTATTTGTTCTTCCTATCCATGAACAAGGGTTGTCTTTCCTTCTTCTGAGATCCTCTTTGATCTCTTTTTTCAGAGCATTGTAATATTCAATGTACAGATCTTTTACATCCTTTGTTAGATAGATTCCTAAGTATTTCATTTTTGGGGGTTCTATTGTGTGGGTGCCTTTTCCCTTACTTATCTCAGTGATTTTTTGTTTGTGTACAGGAATGCTATTTATTTTTGATTGTTGCTTTGTATCCAGCTACATTACTGAATTTGGTTATTAGATCTAGAAATCTTTCAGTGGAGTTTTTTGGGTCTTCTATGTAGAGTATCATGTCATCTGCAAATAATGTTAATTTAACTTCTTCCTTTCCTATCCTTATTACTTTTATTTCTCCCTCTTGTCTAACTGCTGTGGCTAATATTTCCAGAACTATATTGAATAAGAGTAGTGATAATGCACATTCTTGCCTTGTTACTAATTTTAGGTGGAAGGCTTTCAGTGTTTGCCCATTTAGTAAATGTTGGCTGTTGGTTTATCATATATGACTTTTGTCACATTGAGGTATTGAGGTAAAGACTATTCTGATTTTCTGTAGGGTTTTTACCATGAATGAGTGTTGGACTTTATCAAAAGCTTTTTCTGCATCTATTGAGATGATCATATGATTCTTTTCTTGGGCTCTATTTATATGGTATACTATGTTTATTGATTCATGTATTTTGAACCATCCCTACATTCCTGGAATAAATTCCACTTGATCATGAATCTTCTTGATGATTTGCTGCGTTGCATTTGTTAGTGTTTTATTGAGGATTTTGGCATCTATGTTCATTAGGGAGATTGGCCTGTAGTTCTCATTTTTGGCTGGGTCTTTCTTTGGTTTTGGTATCAGGATAATACTTGCTTCCAGGAATGAGTTAGGCACAATTGCTTCCCTTTCAATTTCACTGAAGAGTTTGAACAGTGTTGGCATTAAGCCTTCTTTAAATTTCTTGTAGAATTCAACTGTGAATCCATCAGGACTTGAGCTTCTCTTCGTTTGTATGTTTCTAATTGTATTTTCAATTTCATTAACTGAAATTGGATTATTCAGAAGTTTCATATCTTCTTGATCCAGCTTTGAAAATTCATATGTTTCTAGAGATCTGTCTGTTTCTTCTGTGTTATTGAATCTATGAGAGTAAAGATTTTCAAAGTAGGTGTTGATGATCTTCTGTATTTCCTCAGGATCCATAGTGATTTCACCATTGTCATTCCTTATTGCTTGAACTTGAGTTTTTTCTTCCCTTTTTTTGATAAGATCAGCTATCACTTTCTTTATTCTTTCAAAGAACTAACTCTTTGATTCACTAATTCTTTGTATTGTTATCTTAGTCTCAATTGTGTTAATTTGTGTTCTGATCTTTATAATCCCTCCCCCTTCTTTGGGCTTTGGACTTGACTTGCTCTTCTTTTTCTAGACATCTGAGATGTAGCATCAGGTTGTTTATTTCTGTTCATTCTGTTTTACTGATGTGAGTATTCACTGAGATAAATTTCCCTCTGAGGGCTACTTTCACTGCTTCCTACAGGTTCCAGTAAGTTGTATTTGCATTTGCTTGTAGATACTGTCTAATTTCTTTATTAATTTTCTCTTTGACCCGTTGGTTATTAAGGAGGGTATTATTTAATTTCCAGGTGTTTATGGAGTTTTTGTAGTCTCTTTTGTCATTAATTTTTAATTTTACAGCACTATGATCAGACAATATGTATGGGATAATTTCAACTCTTTTGCATTTACTAAAGCATGTCCTATAGGCTAGTATATGGTCTATTTCAGAGAATACCCCATTTGCAGCTGAGAAGAATGTGTGTTCTGATGTTGTTGGGTTTAATACTTTGTAATTGTCTACTAAGTCTATTTGCTCACAAGTTTGATTCAGTTCTTTATTTCTTTACTGATTTTTTGTTTAGTTATCTGTCCTTTATGACAATGGTGCATTGAAGTCTCATGTTATAATTGTGCTATTGCTTATTTGAGTTTTCATGTCTATTAGTATTTGTCTTACATAGTTGGGTGCTCCCATATTTGGTGCATATATATTTAAGATTGTTATCTCTTCCTCTTGAAATGTTCCCCTAACCAGTATGT
This sequence comes from Dasyprocta punctata, assembly GCA_004363535.1. NCBI lineage: Eukaryota > Metazoa > Chordata > Mammalia > Rodentia > Dasyproctidae > Dasyprocta > Dasyprocta punctata. Next base: position 20,453 of record RJWM01023737.1, read on the forward strand.
AATGACTTTCTTTATTTCTTTTGATTATGATTGGTTTGAAGTCATTGTCTGCAAACATAATAGCTACCCCTGCTTTTTTCTGGGTTCCTGTTGCATCATGTATTGTTTTCCATTCTCTGACTTTCAGTCTATGAATTTCCTTTTGATTTAAACAAGTTTCTTGTATGTAGCATATGACTGGATTTTGTTTCTTGATCTACTCTGCCAGTCTGGTTTCTTTTTTATAATTGGTGAATTGAGGCCATTTATATTAATGGTTGTAACTGATATGTATTGGTTTACTTTGTGATGTCATGTTTTTGTTGTTGTTTCCCTCTTTTCCCTCTGTTTAATTGTGTTTCCTGCATGGTCGTTTGTTCCTGTTGTTGTTCTTGATATTGTAGTCATTTTTATCTCTATTCAGATTATCTTTGAGTACTCTTCATAAGGTAGGTTTGGTGGTCATGAAGTTGTTCAGTTGTTCTTTGGTGTGAAAGTATCTTATTTCTCCATCAATTTTGAAAGATAGTCTTGCAGGGTACATCAGTCTGGGTTGGAAGTTGTTTTCATTCAGTATTTGAAATGTTTCACTCCATGTTCTTCTTGACTTGATTGTTTGTGTTGAGAGGTCTGCTGTAATTCTGATGGACTTTCCTTTATAGGTCTTCTGTTTGTTTTCTCTAACAGCTTGTAATATTCTTTTCTTATCCTGAATTTCTGGGATCTTGATTATTATATGTCTGGGTGTAGATTTATTTTGGTTAAGCTAATTGGAGTTCTAAATTCTTCACTTATTTGTATGTCAATTTCTTTTCCCATGCTTGGGAAATTTTCTGTTATTACTTCTGTAAATAGTGTTTTAATATAATTTGTGTTGATTCCTTCTTTTTCATTTACACTCATCAAGCATATATTGTTTGTATTTGTATCATCTTACAACTGTTTAATTGTTATTTCCAACTGTTTAATTTTTGGTTCCTTGTTATTTTTAGAAGATCTTTCCTTTCCTGATTGCTAGGTGCAATCTTGTCTTCAACGTCTGAAAGTCTATCTTCACATTCGTTCAAACAGTTTTGCCAGCTTTTGATGGAATTTTTTATTTTCTGGATATTACTTTGAATCTGTTTCCTGCATTCTAATTGTTTCCTATGTTGTTCTTTTAAGGTTTCCTTTATTTTCCAGTGCTCCTCCATTGTTATTTATTTATTTATTTTGGTCTATGTCTTTTTTAGATATGCTCAGCATTTCTTCATTGTGTTTATCATTTCTTGTTTTACCTGGGAGTTTATTTCTTATATGATTTTCTTCACAGTTTCATGGATTTGTTTCTTTACTTCAGTTGCTGTAATTTGAGATATTTCAGGTGTGTGACTTACACTTTCATCTTTGTCCTTGTCTCCCTGAGTTGTTTGTAATGGGCTGGAGGTTTAAGATTGAACTTTGCTCCTTCATTTTGTCATTTTCTGTATTGCTCTGGAGCACCCAAATGACAAGTACCAGTTGATTCCTGTGCTGTCATTGACTAACCATCCAGGAGGGGGAGATCTTTGGGCGGTGTCCCTTGACTGGCCTTTCCTGGGCCCGCATGGCTCACTGAGGCTCTTCAGATTGCTGGGTCTTTGGGCAGGCCTTTCCTGGGCCCTGCATGGTGCACCAACACTCCCCAGCTGAGTGATGTTCCTTTTCCCAGGCCCTGTGCAGCACACTGAGGTTCCCCAGCTGGTTAGGGTCACTCAGTGGTCTTGGATACTTCTTATGTTTACTTACAAAAAGTATATTGAAACTTCAATTGTCAAGATAAACTCATTATTCCATCCATCTAGTTCCTAGTAATAGTGAGTAATATATGCCAGTGGGTCAGTTTTAAAAAGGAAATTGCAGGATAATGAATAATAGGAATATAATTTGTTATAAAGTAATGACTGACTCAGTCTGTGCTTCAAAGTTTTCAAAGAGGAATTATCATAGAATTGAACCTAAGAGTATTTGGAATATGAATGAAATGGACCTTAAGTCATGGAAGAAGATATTTGACACATGTCACAGATATTCCTGATCATAAACGTTTCATGTGACAACTACTTCCTCAGGAGGTTTTGACATTAGATTGTCTCAACGTTTGTTGGAAATCATCACAGACTATTCAAAAATATAGTGTGTTTGGTCAGAAGAGTGATCAAGATTATTTCCTTGGTGAGTCACATTCTGATTTTGAAAATACATACAAGTAGTAGCAGTGGTGGTGCCCATAATTTAGATAAGGAAAATGAAAGAAGGAAGGTACTTAGGGTGTGTGTGTGTGTGTTTGCACTCTTGTACAATGCATTGGAATATTAGAAAACATTTTAGACAGACCATACGTTATAAAATAAAACTCATTAATTTTAGCTATGTATTCTATAATTATTTATTTACATTTATATGTCAGTTTACACATACACTAATCATGTTTTGTGGGTTATAAAAGAACAGTACTATGGAACAATTGGTATATTTTTCCACTCTGTGGGTTGTTTTTTCTCTCTGTTAGTGACTTCTTTTGTTGTGCAATAACTTTTTAATAAGGTGAGATCCCATTTGTTGATCATTTGTACTATTTACCTTGCAGTCTCTGTTTTGCTCATGGAGTCTCTGCTTACACCTATGTCTTTGAGATTTCTGGCTATTTTCTTTTCCAGTAAAATTAGTGTTTCTATTTTAATATTTAGATCTTTGATCCATTTTGACTTTAGTGCATGGTGGTAGACATGGGTCTAGTTTTAGTCTTTGGCATGTGGAGAGCAAGTTTTTCCAGTACCATTTATTAAAAAGTGTATCTTTTTTCTGGTAAATTTATTTGATTCCTTTGATAAAGTAGCTGAGTGTATTTGGGGATGTGACTGCACCTTCTATTCCATTCCACTGATCCTCAGGGCTATTTTCTTGCCAATACCATGCTGATTTTATCAAAATAGATTGTAGTATAATTTCAGGTCTAGGATTGTGATGTCCCCTGATCTGCCTTTGATGCCCAGAATTGCTTTTTCTATTCTGAGTTTTTCATGGCTCCAAATCAATTTTAAGAATGTTTTTCTAGATCTGTGGGGTATGTTAATGGTATTTGGATTGGGGTTGCATTAAATCTGTATAGCAGTTTTGGGAATATAGCCATTTTCACTATGTTGGTTCTTCATATCCAAGAGAAAGGGATATCTTTCCATTTTCTGATGTCCTCTTCAATGTCCTTTTCATAGCCACTTGTCCCACAGACAAAGTACTTATATCTAGAACATCTAAAGATTTGAAAAAAATTGGATGCCTGAAATTTAAAGATCCAGTCCAAAAATGGGCAGCTGAGATGAATACACACCTCTTAGATGAAGAAATACAAATGGCAAATAAACACATGCAAAAATGTTCAGCGTCATTGGTCCTTTGAGAGATGCAAATCAAAACACATTAAGATTTCATCTCACCCCAGAAAGAATGACTATCATCAAAAAATCAACTGATAACAAATGCTGGAGGGACTGTAGGGAAAAAAAAGACTGTTGGTGGGGATGTGGACTGGTGCAACCACTGTGGGAATCAGTGTGGAGATTCCTTAAAACCTAGAATTAGAAGTCCCATTAGAACCAACTATTCTCCTTCTGAGTATCTTCCCAGAAGAAATAAAAACATCATGCCACAGTGATACTTGTGCACCCATGTTTATAGCAGCACAACTTATAATTGCTAAATCTTGGAATCAACCCAGATGCCCATCACCTGAGAGATGGATACAAAAGATGTAATTTTTTAATATAATAGAGCACTACTTAGACATAAAGAAGGATAAACTGGAAACTATTTTAGGCAAATGGATGAAAATCAAGACCATACTCACAATTGAAATAAATCAGATCCATATGTGTAGACATCATATTGTCTTACTAGTGTGAGAAACTGAACAAGTAAATAGGATCCAAAATGTACAATAGATACTGTGAATTGAGAACAAATTGTTCAAAGGAAAGACAGACTGTGATGGGGGAATGAGGAAAGGATAAAGTGAAAAAGAAAAAAAAACATGTGTACACAAGATAGTTAAGATAGTTATACAGCTAGTTTCTCTTAGTTCCTTGAAAAGAAAGCTTTGTGCTAATATTGTTTTGACAAAATAGCATGTCTACATCTTTTTTTTTTTACTTAAGAGGAAAAAAAAGACACATGTAACAAAGACAAAAAGCAAAAGAGACAAACAAACAACTATAATAAATGCACAACAGTAACATTATAGGTTTACAAAGCAGACTGATAGAAACTTGACAAGGTTGCAATATTGGGTATCATTATCTTCAAAATGGTTGTTTACATTAACAGATATAGACATGTAAAACTGATCTAATCATATGAGTATTAACTGTTCTTTCTCATATATTCATTTTAGTTGTCTTACATATACATATATACAGAATTATATCTTTTCCTTTCCCCTTCCCTCTTTCCCCCTTTTCCCTTCCCAATTACTTTTGCTCTTCAAGCAATTTTTTACCCTTACATAGTATTTATTATAGATTTTGGATCATATATACTTTTTCAGTTTCTTACACTAGGGAGACAATACGGTATTTACATATGTGGGTTTGATTTATCTCACTTATGAGTATGGTCTCAAGTCGTGTCCATTTACTTATAAAATTCTCAATGCAATCTTTCTTAATAGCTGAGTAGTACTCCACTGTATAAAAATGCCACATCTTTTTTGTCTATTCTTTGATTGATGGGCACTTGGGTTGTCTCCAAGATCTGGCTATTACAAATTGGGTTGCTATAAACATGGGTGCACAGATATCACTGTGGTATGATGTTTTCAATTCTTCTGGGAGAATGCCCAGAAGTGGGATAGCTGGGTTGAATGGGATCTCTAATGCTAGCTTCTTGAGGAATCTCCACACTGACTTCCACAGTGGTTGCACCAGTCTACACTCCCACCAACAGTGGAGAAGAGTTCCTTTTTCCCCACAGCCCCCCCCCCAGCATTTGTTGTTGGTTGACTTTTTTATCTTGGCCTTTCTTTCTGGAGTGAGATGGAATCTCAGTGTTGTTTTAATTTGCATTTCCTGAATGACCATTGATGTTGAACATTTTTTCATATATTTATTTGCCATTTGTATTTCTTTCTCTGAGAAGTGTGTATTCATCTCAGATGCCCATTTTTGGATTGGGTCCTTGAATTTTGGGGGCCTGATTTCTTTTAATACTTTATATGTTCTACATCTTATACTCTGAATAATCACTATAAAAACAACCATAGGCAGTGTATCATCTATTGTAACTGTCCTACTAACCTGTTTCAAACTCAGTTTTGATGTTTTTTTTTAAAGAATAGTAATGGTTGTTTTATGAAAAAAATAATTTTACTAAATGCAGTATCTTTTAAAGTGCATTCTTGGGTCTATAACTATCTTTTCTTCTGCTGGTACTTAATAATTAATTGTAAAATAACATTAAGTTTCACAGGTTCACAAAATTCGTTGCTTTTATTTCAGATTTCCAGTACACACATAGGTATTGAGAAAGAGCAGTCTGTAGAAATAATTAAAAAAACCCTAATGTTATGCTTCTTATTTCCAAAAAAATTACTTTTGTGTGTATAAATTTGTGCATAAGTATTTTTGTATGTATGCACATATGTATACATACAGTAAATGTCAGGGTGAAACTAACATTTAAAATCAGGGTTTACTCTTATTCAACATTTAAGATAAGTTATTAAGTATATAAAATATACTCTGCACATAGGGATATGCGATATAATTTTGAAACACAGAGTTTTGATATTTGACTTTTGAGAACTAAAATAATTGGTTTAAAAAAACTTAAAATGAAATCCCCTAATGCCTCATGTGGTCATATGCGGGGCTTTTTCAGAGGTGGCTCTACCCAGAGTATGCAATTGCTGGATTGATTTGTAGTGAAATGCTAGGCTCAAGGGTACTAGGACTTAGCCTGTGAATGTTGCCTGTCCTAAGCAGTCTACATAAGATAAAAGGGGCAGATAGATGCTGTTACGGTCTCTTGTTAGTTTTGCTACCTTCTGCCAGCCATGAACTCTTTCTCCTCTGTGATGCCTATCTGCTAGGTCACCCTGCTTGGAGCCAGCCAACTATAAACTGAAACCTCTAGAAACAGTGAGCCAAATAACTTTCCTCCTTTAGCTTTGGGTGATGGGTATTCTGTGTCAGCAACAAGAAAAGTAACTAAGACACCATATACAACATTTTTGTTGTTATGAATCAGGTAAAAAAAAATTAGAAAAAGAAAAAAAGGCATTTAATTTGTCAATGTGTGTGTGTGTGTGTGTATATATATATGTGTGTGTGTGTGTATATATATATATATATATATGTGTGTGTGTGTGTGTGTGTGTATATATATATATATATATATATATATTTTTTTTTTTTTTTTTTTTCCAGGGCTCAAACTCACAACTTCATGCCTGCCAGACAAACTCCCAGCTCTAGTTTTTTGAGGCAGGGTTGTACTGTGTAGCTCAGGCCGGCCTTGCACTCGCGTTGTAGCCCAAGCCGGCCTCGAATTCACAATGCTCCTCCTACCTCAGCCTCTCAAGTACTGGGATTAAAGGCGTGTCCCGGCTGCCAATCTATATCTTAGGAACTAAGTAAATAATAATGAAGCATAACTTTATAATGTTTCTTCCCTTCCTTTTTCTCATTTATTTGTTCTTAAATACAAGTAAACTTTCCAAAACTGTTTTCAAATTATACATAATTGTCTATAGAGAAAAATTACACATCATAAATTAGTTTATATCTGGCCTTAAATTATTTCAATCAAGTTAATTATTTCAATTGACTTTTGAACAATTGTGAAACAACCATGAAACCCAAAATGGTCATTACCCACTACCTAAAATTTCATTAGGCACTGGTAAGTAATAAAGGGAATACAGCAACCCCTGACTTATACATTCAAAGGACTTTCTAATTTGATGCTTTATATGCTTAACAAGTCTTTGTTATGAATAGAATCTCTACCGAAAATAATGTGGATCAGTACAGAGGCTGAGATGAGTTAGCATCTAAGAATGTCCCATTGATGAAGTATTTAAGGAAATAAGAACATGTGATGCAAGCATTTTGAACAATTCCTCTGACAGTTCCACACTGAATTTCTCAAGAAAGATTCAGTTATTTTGATAAATTTTGTTGTTATCAAAAGCAACAGTCAATGTTTGGGGATGGTTTTGGATAGTTGAAAGACTAAAGTGAATGTTTCCATTGAAACAATGTCAAGTCAGGTATGGCTGCACACACCTTTAATCCCAGCATGAGGGAAGAAGGCTGAGGTAGGAGGATCAGTGTAAGTTCAAGGCGAGCCTGGGTTACATGGTAAGTTCAAGGTCAGCAGGAAATATATAAAGAGTCCCTAGCTCTAAAATAAAATAAAATAAAATAAAATACACCAAAACAAACAAAAACCACTGAAAGCTGTTCAGAATTGCAGATTTGAGAGTAGCAAAAATTGTCTATTGAAATCTTTTTTTCCCTCTTTAGAAAGCCCTTCTCTCCTCCACTTACCTTGTTGTTGGAGGAGACCACATGTCTAAATTCTTCCTTAAACTGAGTGCTGATGATAGCCAAACTCTTTTCTGTCTGGACCACAAAAAAGTCTGAAAAACACTCCTTGGTAATTTTTTTTTCTTCCTTGCCACATAGATAGAGATGAAGATGAGGTCAAGGGGATGGCCTAACAAAAGACTTATAGGATAAACCTGCAAATGCTTAGTGGGTAACTAAAAGCATAATGAAACTCAGTACCTGTCTTTATTCTATGTCTCTCTTTTTACTCTAAAACCTTGGGACAGATCTCTGCTCATCTCTGCAGGTAGCCCAGGCTAATCACTCAGGCAGTGTCTGTGTTGCAAAGTTTATTACTATTAAATTTGCCTAGCCTATCTCATTCCCTTTTAAGACTAAGCACACAAGATAAGAGTAACTAAAGCAATTTTCAGTTGGTAATTTGTAGGAAGTTCAATTGCCGGTTTTTATAATGTCCAGTTCCAGACCTTGTGGAGAAATTCCTAGAAGTCTGTTGCAGCCACCTTAGATTCCAGGAAAAGCAGAGCCTCAGAGACCACGCTTGATGACTCAGCCCTCTAATCAGTAGCAATTACTCTGTGACAGGAAGTGAAGCTGGGAACTGAATTACACACACAAATGATGATGTATTTTCCAGGACCTCACAGAACTGATCTTGAGATATCATTCAAACAGACTATAGATTGACCAGTATCATTGCACTGCCAACTATGCTAACTCCCAGCTATGAAGACCCACAAGCCTTGCCTTTGTCGTCCTTTTCTATGCAAGTCCAAAGTTTCTGTTGTCCCTCAAAGACAGACCTTGAATCCCTTTATCTGTGATTTCTAGCATGACTATGTTAATTAAAGCTCCTTTCCTGCCCTTCATCATTGTTCATTTCTTTGACTGATAATAGGAGATGGGTGTTAGAGCCTGGTCTGTGCCACCCCTGGGAACCAAGGTTTTTGCCCTAAAGCTGGTGGTAATGGCAACAGCAGGCAGAGAAAAAAGAATCTTGAATCCAAGTATTTCTTCAAGGGGAAGGACCATCTGACAAAATAAAATAAAATAAAATAAAAAAATAAAATAAAATAAATTTTGATTTATCAAGTTGAGTAAGAAAACCTAAACTCAAGAGACAGTAATAATATTCAATTTCTGTAGTTGTCCCTTGCCACTCTAAACAGACAAGCTATACCCCGTATATAAATAGTGCTCTTACTATTTGTTTCATGACCATTATGCTTATAGAAAGCAAAATAAGACTGGTTTATGCAACAGACCAGACTGGGATATGTTACAGTTAGGAAGCAACACCAAAATTTTCTGGACTAATAACCACACATTCTTCCCCTCTGATGATCTAGGTTTGTCACAGTTGGTCAACAGATGTTTATAATTCATATCATTCTCTCTGCAAGACGCAGGCTGACATAGTATCTACCACCTGGAATGATGGCAGGCTATCAAGAAGGACACGTGAACATGGTATATAATACACCAATTTTTAAAGCTGCCACCCAGAAGTAACACATGGAACTTCTGCTCACAGTTTATTGATCATCTTGCAAGGGAAAAGGCAAATTTAATCATACACATGCCCCGGGGGTAATCAGAAACATATTCTTGATAATGTTTTGTATGTTAGTATAAACACCTATAGCACTGTGATACTTTCAGTTGCAACAAATAACAGCAACAGCCGCTGTCTGGGGGTTTACTCTGCTCAGGGCTCTCTTTTAAAGGCTTGGTTTCCATATTATCATGCTGAATTCTCCTGTTGACCATAACTCAGACAACCTGACTGTCAGATATGGTTATTTGCCCTCCCAATATCTATTCTCTCCTTACAGCTTTAGGGAGTAAGATGGAAAACTTTGGACCAAGCCATGGTTCTGTGGTTCTAGAATACCCTGAGAAGAATATCCCCACTTAAAAATAAATACATAGATGGATAACTAGGTAGATAGATATATAGATGGATAGAGAGACAGATAAAGCAAACAAAGGCATTTACTTTTTTCTCTTCATTTTTGCATGTATTTCATTTTAAAAATTTATTAGAATGTGTTCATGATACATAGTAATTTCATTCATTTTGTGGAATTAGCACGTGTATGCAATAGGTTATCATGTTTGATCATATTTATCTCACTATCCAAAATACTGTCAACAGTTAAAACAATTATTTGAAGATAATCATGTAAGAAGAATGGAGAGGAAAAAGAAAATCATGGAAAAATGTTGGCCATGACATCAACATGCTGCTAATTTGGTGCCAGCATCCATTTGCCTCTGACCTTCCGGTTATGTGAACTAAATAAGCTTGCTCTTCTCTGGGCTGAATTTTAATGGATGTTCTGTTATTTTATTTGAATCATTCTTACCAGATGCAATTTATATTCCTGTGAATTAACAGATGAGTCATGAAGAGATTATATACACTGACCAAAATGACAAGTAAATTACTGCCAGTTCCGGAAATTAGATCTATAATGGCCTGACACTAAAATCTGGATGATTAAGGACCAGTCACTTTGAGCATCGAGTGTTTAATAGAGAATCTGCTTAAAACATATTTAATGAGGGGGAGGTGTTAAGTGTTATTCTGCTTCAAACTAGAAGAACAAAGATAAGGCAAAAACCATCATTTAAATGTTTGAATGAATATAGGGTAAGGAATACTTCCATTAGGTCATGATTTTTTCCCATATGAATTTAAGTAATTAATTAGATATTTTTATTAATTTTGTAAGTAGAAAAAAAAAGCAAATATTAACCTTAAAAAAGAGAGCTTTTTTCTGGATCAAGTAAGAATAAAGTATCTGGTAATATTTATTGATAAGTTGATTCTAAAATTTGAGTAGTATAATAAAATAAAAATTAGAATTCACTCCTATCAGCGCAACCTATTCTGACTCATATTTTCACTAGATTCTTTCACTAAACGTGGTTACTATGAGTATTGCCTTTTAAATGTGAATTTATAGAGCTAACATTTAATGCTCTGCAAATAGCAAGTAATAGAGTCCAGATTTGTTTTCTGGTTTTATGATTCCATGGGTCATTCTAGCGAGTACCCCTGCCTCGTTCCTGTATGGTAATTGAAATGGAAAAATGGGTGTAGACTGTGAATTCTCATGCAGTTTCTAGTTTAAAAAGGTTCTCATCATTACTGACTTAGATGTTTCATTTTCTTGATGATAATTTTATGACAAGAAAGACCTTTAACATTGAACAGTAAGATAAAATAATGGGGAAAAAGACATTTTAGGATTTACTATTATTTTAACTTATCTCTTCAATTTTACGTATACATTTAGATTCATATTTCTTAATAAAAAATTCACAAAGTACTTTGAGAATATCATGTTAATTATTTATGGCATTGTGACTCTTAATCACAGAATGCCAATTTGAATGGTTAAAAAACCTTTACTGGGTAAATTAGTGAAGCATAGCCGGGCGTGGTGGTGCACGCCTTTAATCCCAGCACTGTAGGAGGAGCGTTGTGAGTTTGAGGCCGGCTTGGGCTACAATGCGAGCACAAGGCCGGCCTGAGCTACACAGTGCAACCCTGCCTCAAAAAACCAGGACTGGGAGTTTGGCTCAGCAGCTTGCCCGCCTGTGAGGCAGGTGCGAGATTGTGAGTTCAATCCCTGGTGCCGCAAAAAAAAAAAAAAAAAAAA
>RJWM01023738.1:0-31744 GCA_004363535.1 Dasyprocta punctata
GCGGCGTGCAGGACCGCGGGACCGATTGGCTGGGTCCCGTGCACAGCAAGGAAGGACAGCCTCCCGGGGCGTGCAGGTGGAGTCTCCTCCTTTACTGGGTGGGGGCGAAGGCCTCCCGGTCCCAGGGAGCTGTGCTGGGCACCGCGCGGGACGCGGACCCGACCCTGGTTCTGTCCGCAAGCTCGGCCCAACCGATTTTTTTTTTCTGATCATGGTTATTTGGAGTTCTATATGCCTCACTTATCTGTGTGTCAAATTCTTTTTCCATGCTTGGGACATTTTCTGCTATTACTTTTTTATGTCCTTTGTGCTATCACCAGATTTTTTCATTAATTCCAATTAATCATATATTAATCTCCTTTGCATTGTCTAGCAGATGCTGGATTGCTTTTTTTCATGGTCCCTTGCTATTTTCAAGTAATGTTTGATTTGATGATCCCTAACCACCACTCTTTTCTAGATATAATATTTTATCTTCGTATTGGTTGAGTCTGCTGCATATGCTTTTAACAGAATTTTTAATCTCCCGTATAGCTGATTGAATCTGTTTTATGGAATCTAGTTCTTTACTATGTTGAACATTTATGGTTTTCCTGTCTTTCCTAAGCTACATCTATTCTAGATTCATTAACCATGTCCCCACTATGGTCATCATCTTTTTAATTATCTGTGTAATTATTTCTGTTTTCACTTTATCAAGAAACTTATTCATCTGCTTTGTTTCTTCTGCTGCTACTATGTCAGAAAACTTAGTTGGTGGATTTTAATGTCTTCCACTTCAGTGACTCCTGGATTTGCTTTGGATAAGTTGGATGTTTGGAGTTACATCTTGTTTCCACGTTTTCTCATCCCCCCCCCTTTTTTTGTTTACTTGTTTTTTTGTGTTGAGATCTAAATTGCTTATGGTAGGCAGCTTAATTACTATAATTGAGACCTCTTTAAGTAATGGCTACTTTTCAGATGTCTTCTAGGCTTTTGATCTTTGAGTCAGCCCAGGGTCCTACCTCTTCTGTTTATTAGGGATAAATGGTTGCAACCTGTTCAGCCTAGCACTCAGTTCTTTAATAATGGACTGTAGTATCATTTATACCTAGACAATCTAGGTATTGGCTTGCAAAGAGATCAATTGATCACAACATGTATGTCACCTTGACTAAAATAGTACAATCAGTAATAACAACACTATAAAGTATAAACTGGAAAGTGACAAACCATAGAACCAAAAGAAACCAAATCTCCACAGCAAGCTCCACCTTCAATAAAACACTAGAATACAAACACAATGCAATCAAGATCTTTGCTATTTTAGAACAAGGACCAATTTTTTTCTTCTGTCCAAAAGTATGTTACTCATTTGCATTGAGACCTCATCAGAAGAGCCTTTACTGTCCATATTTTTCCAACATTCTATTCATGGTTACTTAGATACTCTCTAAGAAGATAGATGCTTTATAGCCTTCCTCTTTTTTTCTGACCTGTCATCAAGATCATCTTTAATATTTCATTCATAACAATCTAGAGTTTTTCTGGCATGTACCTCAAAATGCTCCCAGCCTCTACCAATTACTTAGTTTAAAAGCCAATTGTACATTTTTTGGTTTTTGTTGCAGCAATAATCTTGCTTGTTGGTACCAGTTCCTGTTTTACTCAGTCTGGGCTGCTATTTTAAAAATGCCACAATAGTCACATGCATATTGTCAGATTATAATGCAAAGAAACTAGAAATCAATTGCAAAAGACACCACAGAAACTATGCAAACATATGTAAATTAAGTAACATCATTTTGAATACTCAATGAGTCACAGAAGAAATTAAAGAGGAACCTAACCCTACAATCAAATGATAATGTTACAGTACAATGTACTGGAACCTATGGGGCACAATGAAAGCAGTCCTAAGAGAAAAGTTTATAACAGTGAATTTCCACCTCGGGAAAACGGCAAGTTCAAATTAATTAATTACACACCTCAAGGTCCTAGAAAAACAAAACCAATCCAAGCCCAAAGCTAGTACAAGGAAGGAAATTATAAATATCAAAGCAGAAATTAATGAAATTGAAATTAAAAAAATAAAAAGAATGAATTGAGTTGATTCTTTGAACGATTAAGCAAAATACACAAATCCTTAGCCAATATTATCAATATAAGGAAGAAATGACCCAAATCCATGCAATTAGAAATGAAAAAGATGACAACACAATGACTTCTACTAAAATACAGGAGATTATCGGTAACTACTTTGAGAACCTGTACTCTAATAAAACGGGAATTTCAAAAGAAATCAACAACTTCCTAGATACATATGAACTACTAAAGCTGAACAAAGAAAACATAAAAATCCTGAATAATCCAGTATCAGTCAATGAAATTGAAGAAGTAATAAAAAACCTACATACTAAGAAAAGCACAAATCTTCATGAATTCGCTGCCAAATTCCATAAGTACTTTAGAGAAGATCTAACACCAAAAATTTTCAAGCTCTTTAATAAAATTGAAAAAGAAGCAGTACTACCAAAATCATTCCTAGAAGCAAGCATTACCCTCAAAACCAAAAAAGGACCCAACCAAAAAAGAGAACTCCAGGCCAATCTCTTTAATGAATACAGGTGCAAAAATTCTCAATTACATACCGCCAAACAGATTGCAGCAAATCATCAAAAGATCATATGCCATGACCAAATAGGATTCATACAAGGAATGGTTCAACATACACAAATCAATAATATAATAAACCACACAAACAGAAAGAAGAAAAATCACATGGTCATCTCAGTAGATACAAAAGAAGCATCTGACAACAATCCAACATCCATTCATGATTTTCAAAAAACCTGAAGAAACTAGGTTATAGAAGATCTTTATCTCAATCTGACAAAAGCCACCTACAACAAACCATTGGGCAACACCATAATGAATGGAAAGAAGTTGAAAATTTTCCCTCTAAAATCAGGAACAGGATAAGGCTGTCCACTGTCACCACTCTTGTTTAACATAGTTCTCAAAAGATCAGCTAAAGAAGTTACACAAGAAAAAGAAACAAAAGTGATATGGATAGGAAATGAAGAGTTTAAATTATCATAATTTGTAGATGACAAGGTCCTCTACACAGAAGACCCCCAAAACCCCAACAAATAACTCCTAGAACTAATAATCAAACTTGGTAGCACAGCAGGATACAAAGTCAACACTCAAAAATAGTGTTCTTGTTCACTAATAATGCTGACAAGGCTGGAGCAAAAAAAGAATCCTTCTTCATTGTTGGTGGGAGTGCTGACTGGTGCTACTACTAGGGAAATAAATGTGGAGGTTCTTCAGAAAACTAAAACTAGATGCTTGCTTTCGTAGCACATATACTAAAATTGGAATGACACAGAGAATATTAGCATGGCTCCTGCACAAGAATGACACACAAATTCATGAAGATTGCCATATTTTTTTGTGCAACCACTGTGAAAATCAGTATAGAGATTCCTCAAAAAACTAGGGCTAGATGTTCCATTCGACCCAGCTATCCACTTTCTTGGTATCTTCCCAAAAGAATTAAAAGTATCATACTATACTAATATATGCACACCCACATTGATAGCAGCATAATTTGTAATAGTCAAATCTTGTAAACAGCCCAAATGCCCATCAACTGATGAATGGATAAAGAAGATGTGGTTTTTTATATACAATGGAGTACTGCTCTGGTATAAAGAAGAACAAGCTTGAGACATTTCTAGCTAAATGGATGCATCTTGAGACCATACTGTTAAGTGAAATAAACCTACACACCTATGTAAATTCCGCATTGTTTCTCTGAGAAACTAAAAATGCAAATAACGTCCAAAATGTTGAACAGGCATTGTGAAATAAGAAAAAAAAATGTTCAAATGGGGAGAGGAACAAGATCAGGGGTGGGGAAAAGGAAAGGAGGGAAAAGTAAAAAAATGAGAAAAGAAATAAAAAACGGAAACTAAGATTTTGTAAATGAGGAAGGGAGGAGGACTTGAAGGGAGTGTAAGGGAATGGAAAAAATGAATCAAATTATATCATATACAGGGACAAATTCTCTATGATGAATGCGGTCATTGTATATACCTAAAATGTACCAATAAAAATTATTTTAAAAATATAAAACTAGAACTTTCATTTGTCCCTTCTAGGTGTCTTCCCAAAAGAGTTGAAGACAACATACCACCACAGTGATATATGCATACACTTGTTTATAACCACACAATTCATAATAGCTAAATTTTAGAAGCAGTCTATATTTTTATCAATAGAGGAATGGAAAAAGAAAACATGGTATTTACACACAAAGGAGTACTACTCTGCCATAAAGAAGGTTAAAATTGAGTCTTTTTTAGGAAAATGGGTGTACCTTGAGACCATAATGTTGTGATATAAATCAGACACATGAGCTTAAATATTGCATGATTTCTCTCATATAAGAAACTCAATAAAGTGCAAACTAAAAGACAGACAATAGGAAAAAATAGAGAAAAAGTTATTGTAATCCAGCATGGACATTCTATCTAAGTATGTTCCTTGATTTAGTGTAATTATCTTATTGTAATTATTTAGTGTAATTGTGCTTTATGTTTTTTGGCCTGTTAGTCTGATAGTTAATCTGTGTATATGATAATTAAGTTTATAAGGACTTATAAATAAATGAATCTGACCCTGGGGCAGTGTAGGGGAAGAGGAAAAATTGAATTGCATTATGTACATGTATCAACAGCCTGTGATGAATGTAACATTATATACTATAGACATGTGCTAATAAAATAATTTTTTTAAAAAATACCACAGATTGGGTGGCTTAAACAACAAACATTTCTCACACTTCTAGAAGCTGGGAAGTCCAAAATCAAGGCATAGTAGATTCGGTGTCTGGTGAAGACCTACTTCCTAGCTCAAAGACATCCATCATCTTGTATCCTCATATGGCAAGAAAAAGAGTGAGAGAAGACTCCGGAGTCTCTTTAAAAAGACACTAATATGATTCATGAAGTCTTGACTCTCATGACCTAAACATTCCCCAAAGGCCCTCACCTCCTGATACTACTTTACCGATGGTTAGGATTTCACCTTATGAATTGGGAGAGAGACTCAAACTTCCAGATCATGGACTATGTGTGAATGTATTTCCCTAAGTATGCCAGAGATGATCAAAATCAAACAGGAGCACCCAATGACCACATGCTGAAAGCTTTAAGTCAACTTGACTTCCTTAGCATTCAGAAATTGGTGGTTTGTGTATCTTATAGTTTACAATCTGTCTTCAAAATTGATTTTTAAAAATTGCTATCAACCAATGAAGAAATTTGTGATGATATACTGTGTTAGTTTCCTGGGGCTGCTCTAACAAATTTCCCCAAACTTTGTGACTTCAAAAAGATATTTATTCTCTCACGGTTGTGGAGGCCATAAGTCAGAAATCAGATGTCAGAAGACCTATCATTTCTCTGAAGGCTTTAGGGAAGGATCTTTTTGCCTCTTTTTAGTTTCTGGTGGCTGCTGACAATCTTTGGCACTCTTTCACTTCCAGGCACATCACTCCAATCTGCCCCTTCATCATCACATAATGCTCTCTGGTGTCTACTTGCTCTGCATCACAAGGTATTCTCTTCTGTATCTGTGTCTACATTCAAATTTCCCTCTTCTTTTAGCACACCAGTAATTGGATTAGGGCCCACTCCAATACACTATGACCTCATCTTAAATTGATTATACCTTCAAAGATGCTATTTTTGAGTAAGCTCACACTCACAGGTACCAGAGGTTATACAAATCTTGTAGGGGGACATAATCCAATCTGCACTAGTTCATCCTAAGATACACCCAAATTTATGACCTTCCTATGTGAAAATATACTTACTTCATCCCAATATCTCTAACAGACAACCCATTCTAGCATTAACTCTTAAGTCCAAAATATCATTTTGCAAATAACCTAAGTAAGGTATGAGTGTGACTCGATATGGTCCTTTCTCAGACAGGACTGTTCTCCGTCTCTTATGAAACCTATAAAACAAGTTTTCTTCTTCTAAAATAAAATGCTCAAAGTGACAAGACAGACATTGCCATTTTGAAATGGATAAAATAAAAATAATAAAAGGGTTACTGGTCTAAAGCAAATTGGCAATCCATAAAAGCAAATTGTGTTAGGTTTCCTGGCCTGAGAATAATTATTTACAGCTTGATGTTGCTTGGCTCCACCCTCTTAGCCCACCTAAGTGACTTTCTCTGTCAGTAACCAAGGAAGTGGCCCCAACTTCTGTAACCCAGGAGATAATTTTATCCTCTGGAACCAAAAAAGGGGGGCCCTGGATTAGGTTCACACTTCTGTAGTGGCAATAGAAACACTTCTGGACTTTTACCCTCTCTCAGCAGTCCTGCTGGCCTTTGAGCCACCCTTGTAAGTCATTCTCCCATTTTCCTGAAGCATAATACAAGTTCACAGCTGAATAGCTTTATTAGTCTCTTTTATGATATAGAATCTTAGAAGTCTGACAAAGTTCCTTCATTTTGTTCTGTGCCTGTCTTTTTCAGTCTATGATGACAGTGGTGGGTCCACACTTAATCTCTCTTGAAAAAGCTTGTCAAGCCACACTTTCCATGTTCTCTTCAGAGTATTGTAATCCCAATATCAAATATTATAATCCAAGTATTGTAATCCCTTTTCCAGTCCTCACAGTCCAGAAAGTTATAGTTGTAATCCCATTGAAACATTATTGGAATCCCAGCAAGTTAATTCCAATCTGCTACCTCCAGTGCAACCCACAGCAACAGTAAGACACAAGACATATTCAAAGTTAAAGGCAACCAACGGGTCCTAAGTTCGATTCAAGTGAGGATGTGTGGAAAAAGGCCCTGATCCAGGGCCTCTCCAGAATTTATTATCTTGTGAAGAAGGTGATAGCTCAAAGATGAGTGACAGTGAGGATGGTGAGTAACTTGAACTGGCTAGCCAGGTGGGGAGAAAAGCATCTTTACAATATGCAGGGAGAATGACATGGAGAAGGGTCAATCTGCATAATTCAATTAAGGTAGCAATTGAATTGTTTTTGGAGGCTGTTGCTTCAGTTTCTGATATGTAAACTATTGTGACCTGGGGCCTCATAGCCTCTTTATTTTGAGGCTAATACCCAGTTGACATTCCTGGAGCTGACTGGCTCTGCCATCCCACTGTGCTCATATCTTTTACAGAGAGCAGTATGTGAGGAAACAGGAGACTGTCAGAATGGCCCCAAAGATTACATATCAGTACTTCAGCTGGCCTTATTTGCATTGCTTAGAGCCAATTGAAGGGAGAAGGAAATACCAGCTCTGTACATATTAGTATATGGAAATAAGACTCGTTTTAACTAATGTTGCAGCAATGCATTCAGGGAGAGGTGCTCATGTAGTCTTCTAACCAGAACTTGCTTTCTTGTGTTTTGAAATATGGATAAACTGATAATTTTCCAAATATTTAAGTTCTGGTGATTTTTCAGTTAATAGTTCTGCTATGAACTGAATTGTACCCTGCTTTCATCCCCAAATTCATGTGCTGAAGCCTTAGCCTCTACTGTGACCGTATTTGGAGACAGACTTTCAGGGGGGGTAATTAAATTAAAATAAGATTTCATAAAGGTTGGGTCCTAACCCAATAGGATCAGTGGCCTTTGAGGAGGAAAAGAGATCTTTCTGCTTTTTTAGTGCATGAATTGAGGAAAGCCCTTGTAAATATACAGTGGAAAAGTGGTGATCTATAAATCAGTAAGAGAGCTTTCACCAGGAACTAAATTTGTTGACAATTTGTTCTTGGATACCACAGCTCTAAATTGTGAGCAAACAGATTTCTATTCTTTAAACCATCCAGTCTCTAGTATTTTGTTATGGAAGCCTGAGTATACTAAGTTCCTTCCTCAATGTACCTCTTTTTCTCACAGTTTACTGTAAGCGCCAGAGAGAAGTGAAGCTGTACTTCTATATTTTGCTTGGAAATCTCCTTGGCTAAACATCCAAGTTTTTAACTTACACGTTATGCTAACAGTCAGTAGCATGAAATTTAGGCAGTTGTTTATCACTGTATAAAAAGGATCACCTTTCTGCCAGTCTCCTCTAATGCTTCTCATTTCTGTCCGAGACTCACCAGAAACATCTTTAATATTCACATTTCTAGCGACATTCGTTCAAAATGACTGAGGCCTTTTACATCATGTGCCTCAAAATTCTTACAGTTATTACCCATTACACAATTGCAAAACCATTCCCATATTTTTAGATATCTTCACTAGTTTCCTAGGGCTGCTCTAACAAACAACAACAAATTGTGTGGCTTAAAAAATAACAACTAATTCTCTCAAATTTCTGGAGTATGGAAGTCTGAAATCAAGATTTTGAAAGGGTCACAATCTCTCTAAAGTCCCTAGGGGAGAACCATTTTTGGTTTTTCCTACCCTCTGGTGATTACAGGCAAACCCTGGCATTCTTTGGCTTGCAGATGCTTCAGCCCAATCTCTACCCTCATTGTCCCATGCTGTTCTCTCTTGTGTCTGTGTGCTCTGTTCTCACACAAGGTGTTCATCCTATACGTTCTTGTGTCCATTTTTCCTACTTATAATGATACCAATCATTGTATTAGGGCCTACTCTAACCCAGCATAACCTCATCTTAACTAGATTACATCTGTAAAGAACTGATTTCCAAATAAATTCACATTCTAGGACCTGCACATATTTTATAGGGTACACAATTCAATTCACTATACCTACCCATCCAGAGTTGGATGCATCAAAATTTCCTTATATAATAAGATGTGCATAAGGAAGATAAATTCCATCTTGACTGCTGAAACTAAGTAGTGTCCATTAAATATGTTCCTTTATATTCTGTAGCCAATTGAGCTATGGAATTTAGTGCTACCTAGGCAAAGTCCTGCACTTCCACCATTTGGTCCTATAGAGCCTTGTACATTCTTGAAGAGTTAACTAGTCATTCTGTGCTGGAGTGATCTGTTTTAGAATTTGTCTCTTCTAATAGAATAAGAGCTTCTTGGGGGCAACAGCTATGACTTATTCATCTTTGCAGCTCCAGTGCTTATCATGTTACATAACATACAGTAGGCTTCTAGTAATTATTGGAAGAGGAACGGACATTGGAAGGAAGATCAGTGTTCACAGAGTTACAGTCTAGTGGCTTGGAGGAGGTGCTGGGTACTCAGGGTGTGAAGACCAACACTATATCACTTTCTTGGGACTCTCTGCCACCCACTCTGATCTTTATAGAGATTTCCAGGGTCTCTATATACAAAAATTTCAATCACAAAGAAATTTCAGACCATTACTTGAAAAGCTCATCAGAATGGCTTTTCCTTCCAGAACCTTCCAGGTCAATCCAGCAGTAGCTTAACACATGGCCAACATGCAGCAATTAATGAGGGGGTCATGGTGTGTCTTGGATGATTAATTCTTGGAAATTCATCAAGGTTGAATGTTTAATGTGGCAGATTCCTCAATAGCTCTCCTTTAATGGACCATAATCAGCTGACATCAAGGAGAATATATAGTTGTTTTTAGTCTTGTCATACACTGACACACTCAACCCATTATAATGTCAAGATATTCCTATGTCTGAACTCTAGTGGAAGGCAGAGAAGGAGAAGCTCAGATATTCATAGGAATTAGAGACAGAAAAAAGAAAAGCCTTGTGAAGTTATAATACCCACAGCAAACTTGGAGGTTTTCAGTGCCCATCCCTCCTTTCTCTTTTTGGCACCCAAACAATTATTAGTAAATCCAGCACCTTTGCCACAGTTATAAGAGTTAGGCTGTGATGTACAAATGCAGCATTCATTGGTATTTTAACAGTAATGACAAATTTATTATCATGAAAGAGGACACCAAGCAAAATGTCACTTTGTCTTGTTCATCATTATATCCAAAGTGTCCTTAAAAGTGCCCAGCATATAGTAGTTACTAAGTAAATATTTGCTTAGTGAAATATTGAATGAATTAAGTTGATTAACCAGGAAATTGCTATAGGCAGTCACAGC
Organism: Dasyprocta punctata; assembly: GCA_004363535.1. NCBI lineage: Eukaryota > Metazoa > Chordata > Mammalia > Rodentia > Dasyproctidae > Dasyprocta > Dasyprocta punctata. The sequence goes on from RJWM01023738.1 coordinate 10,028, forward strand.
ATGGTATTCAGAAAAGAATACTTGAACAAGATGCTCCTGAGATAAAGAGTTAAAGTTGCTTTAATTGTTGCCTAGGTAAGGTGATGCTCTCCTCATCTGGCAGCAACAGGACCAGGAAAGGGAGTCTACATCTCCAGGAGTCAGTTAAAACCTGACAAGTGTCCCTTAGCCTGGGGTCAGAGCCTTGCCTCCTCCCCTTCTTCCCTGGCCAGAGAATTTGGATATCACTGAATTTCCAACTCACCATCTCCTTTTGCTTTCTTCTTAAGGAGGGCCAAGGCCAATGCTAACAGAACAAATGTTGCTTGGATTAAACCAATGTAGTAACTCCTCAAGCAATAAAATGATCATTGTTCCTGCCTTCCACTCCTATTTTAGAATCTGCAACTCTATTCCTTTTCCCTGTATAAAACAAAACAAAAAATAGGTATTGGTTGTAACTTTCAGTTGTCTCCTTCACATGCTCTGACACCTATGTAGCAGGCTATTTTAGCCTTAGTGTGAGATTTTCTGGCCTTCCTTAACCCATTTCTATGATTAACCCTCCATTTTCTCTTCTCTTTGATTTATTTCAGATACCAGTGGCAGAAAACAACCCCTTCCTTGTTGGAATGCATTATTGGTATTCCAGCCACAGTCTCCATACTCAGCACTGCAATATTTGTCGAGAGACAATTCCTGCCTTATCTGGAGATGCCATTATCTGTGAAGGTAGCTTTCTCATTCCTTTATAAAGGAGCTCAGTGAGTGAAGATAAGGCTAAAGGAGCTCATGTGGCTTTAGTATCATTGACATTCTAGGTTACTGACTCTGATGGGAGGTTAACCCTTCCTGAGGAAAAGAGAGGAGCTAGCATGAATGAAAGTAGAGGGTTAGGAGGGTGGGATGGTTACAAGGGTTCAGAAAACAGAAATCATATCATTTTTACCATTGATTTCCATTCATGTTGTATAACAGAAAGTTTAGTTGCTAGGAATCAAAGAAACTAGCTCATATTGGAAACAGGCTTTTGGAGATAGATCAAAAGTATTTAGAATGCATCTGAGCTTTAACTTTCAGAGCAACATAGGGAAGAAAATTAAACTCTTCATCGCCACCAGATTCACACTCATCTTTTTTCATCTTCTCACAGTGTGTGAAGTGAAATCTCACAGATTATGTGCTTTGAGGGCAAGCAAAGACTGCAAATGGAATACCTTGTCCATCGCTGATGACTTACTCCTGCCTGCAGATGAAATAGTAAGTCCCAGTTATGCCCCTCTACAGTCAACCCTTCCCGTGTCCCCTTCAGACATATCACACAGGGATAGAAAGACTTCTCCCTGTTACCAGATAAGCAAATTAAGCCTCTTCTCCAGGCTCATAATCCAACTAATTTCAAATAATGAAACACTCCTCCCCAAAACACACACATATTCATACGTATCATTGGCCACTACATTAGAGTGAGGAGAGCATGAAGAATTTGGGGTTTTTGCTTAATGTCCTCCATGGGACAGTACAGTTATTCCAGTTTGTCCTTCCTTCTTTCCTTCCTTACATCACTGACTTTTACCTTTTGTCTCTTTTTTCTCCTTTAGCAGACAATGCCCCATCAGTGGGTAGAAGGCAACATGCCTGTAAACTCTCAATGCACAGTATGTCATGAGAGTTGTGGCAGTTATCAAAGACTTCAAGATTTTCGCTGTTTGTGGTGTAATTCTATGGTAAGAGTCTTCCCATTTCCTTGCCATTTAAAGAACTTGGCTTCTAGAGGAGGGGGTGGAGTTTGACTATACATATACATAGAGAAAAATCTCAGTTATCCTTATCCCAAAATATATTATACAGATTCCACAGTGTAGATCTTAGTAACCTGCCCTTCCAAATCTGGCTGTGGAGCCTTTGGGAAAAAAGATTTAAGATGCTCATATTTTATGGTACTTAATTGATGGGGATTTTGAGCAAATGGGAAAAGCTAAACTCTAAAGGAAGTATAGATGATTTAAAAATAAATTCTGAATCCATCCTTAAAAGACTTTCTCACTTTCTCATTCACAATTTTCTAGAAATTTTTAACCTTTATAAATTAATAACAGTTAAGCATATTGACAAATTATCTATTTTTACTATGGATTGAATTGAATGCTATATATATATATATATATATATATATATATATATATATATATATAAAATCTCAATCCTTACAACAACCTTGAACAAAGTCTCATTCTCCCCATTTTACAGATAAGGAATGTGAGGTTCAGAAAGGTGAAGAAATTCACCCAAGGCTATGCAGCCAGCAAAAGACAGTGTCTTGATTCACACATAATTCTGCAAAGATTATGCCCCTAACTGCAGCCCTACCAAGCCTCTAAATCTGGTCCTCAACTGGAAATAATCCCCCACCAATTTTGGAGACATTTGGCAATGTCTATAGGCAATCTTTTGTCATATCTCTAGGGGAATTATGCTACTGGCATCTCTTAAGTAGAGGCCTGGAATTCTTCTAAACCTTCTACGATGCAGAGGACAGTGCTCCATAACAAAGAACTATTTGGTCCAAAATATCAATAATGCTAAAGCTGAGAGACACTGGTCATGGACCGGATCTAGTCTTTCTAGCCTTTTAGATGTTTCTATTAAACTGAGCTTTCTAAGACAAGAAGAAACTGAAACATGAGCTTCTTTATTGGAAACTGTTTGTCCTATGTCCCTCATTGCTTTTGAATAACAAAGCCAAAGTCACTTCCCCTAGAAACTGTGCAACTGCCCAGGAAGTTGTGCTTAAAGATATCAAAAATCTGGGAAGAACAGTCACCTATAGTGAAGTTAGCTTTGCCATTTCCCAGCTATTTGACCTTAGTCAAGATGTTTTAACTTTATAAGCTTTACTACGCTCATTTTTAAAATAAACCCAATAATGTCTTTCCTACTACACCTAATTGTTATAAGGATTGAAGTGTATTGGCAGATTATCAGGATTAGTACTCACACTACAAGTAAGACTCCCATTCTACAGGCTATTCAGATTGTGTCCTAGAACTGGTGACTTTTCAGTGCCTTTGGAAGGGTATTTATTGAAAGCCACTTTATGGGACCAGGGTTCTACACACTCAGGAACAGGGCAGGTTCAGGGTGAAATCCGGGTAGCCAGGTGAGTTAGGGGTATATATATGGAAGCACAACTCAGAAAAAGGTATTTGAATATTAAGACTTAATTCTTAGAATTGAAACTCAAGACTGATCATTATCCTCTCCCCCTCCCACCTTTTTCTTTCTGCTCTGTTCTTGTCGTTTCAGGTGCATAACGACTGCCAGAGATGGTTTTCCAAGGAATGTATCTTTGGAAGTCACCGTTCATCAGTCGTTCCACCTACTGCTCTCAGCGACCCCAAAGGTGATGGTGAGTAGCTAAAACTTAACTTTGAAGAACACTAGGGAGGGAGAGAGGAAAGGTATAAAGGCTGGAAAAAGGGCTGAAATTATTCTCCTCAACCAGTCAAGTATTTGGTGGGAGGGTTGTGTAGACATTCATGGTTTTCTTTAGAAGTTTGGATTGATGAATGTTGGTCTTCCAGGTGCATGTGTACGTGGTTATGTTCTCTGTAGCCTCTGTCATAGTTTATTCCAGCTGATCAAAATTGATTTCAGCATTTTAATGGTTTTCAAACAGTAGACAATGCATAAAATGAGTTTGTGTGTGTTCAGGTGGTCAAAAGAGCCAGGGTTATATTACTGGAGACTAATAACAAGGTTGTTCTGAAATCTGAAATTAACATGATCATTGCCCCAATCTGTTTCAATGGTGCTTTGTCAATTCCTGAGCAATAGTGATTTGCTGAGAGCTCTATTTGCAAGTAGCTTTAAGGCTGCAGAGAGATCTACAATATAGGCATTGCCAGAGCAAAAGATTATTGTGAAGTTGCAATTTTTTTTGTACCAGGGATCGAACTCACGACCTCGTGCTTGCCAGGCAGGCACTTACGCCACTGAGCTAAATCCCTGGCTCAAAGCCACAGTCTTGATATAATACAACAATTAAAAATTTAATGTTGCATATGCTAAGTTTCAAAGGAATGGTAGAGACACCTGAAGATGAAAAGTATAGAAATGTTAACCATTTATAGGAAGTTGAGCAGAATGAAGATAGTAATAAAATCAATTCAGCAAGAATAAACTGTATTGTATCAAGACGACTAGCAATGTTAGAACAAAGAAAGCAGAGGCAAAGAAGAGGAGTGTTTGTTTAGTTTCTGTGTTTGTTTTTAAAGTACTGATGAAATACATAGGCAGCATGGTGTAAGGGGAATAAAACAAAAGCTTCACACCCATGAGTTTTAGCCACTTCCTACCTAGGTGACACTGGATAACTCACATTCTATGAGCTCTCCTTTCCCTATCTACAAAAGGAATGACACTTCTAGTTGTGAATTATAATGTATAATATGTAAAGGGACCGAGTAGCTAGAAGTATATGCTGAAAGGAACGCAAAACCAAATTCCTGGTCTTCCTGGGTAACTCAATACATAATCTCTTAGCCTAATGAAAACTAGACTCCCTTGGGGATAATTTTGGCATTCACTTCTCCTTCCCTATATCTTCACTCCTTCAAAGATGAAACACTTCTTTTTGCCATCGAGTTGTTCATATGCTTCTCCCATTACTCATTATTAAAGAGTGGGAGATGTCAAAATTAAAATCAAATATTACATTTACAAAGGCCTGACTTATTTTTACTACCACTAAGAAATTGAGAAATCTAATATAGGTATTACTGACATGTTGCCATTTCACTAAACCAGGGAAGAGAGATACTGTTCATTAATTTCAGTTTGCGTATGGTTAGTTTCACTCTATATATGGCCAATTTCTCTTACTGAATAACATCTCAAATCTTTTACAAGGTATTTTAATCTATATTTTCAAATATACTGATTTGGCATCTCAAATGTTTTACAAAATATTTTAATCTATATTTTCAAATATACTAATTTATCTACTTCATTCACTTAAAAATTACCCATGCAGTAATGCCACTCTCTTCATTGCCAAGAAAGAGCCAGCACTGACAGCAAACAAAGAAAGGAAAGAGAATAGCAAATGGCTTCCTTAGAGAACAGAAAGGGGCAAGGACTTCTGAAGCCATTACAACTGTTTTAGAATTAGACATAGCATATGCATATCTGTGTATTCATATATATTCACACACACACACACACACACACACAGAGCTCTTTTTCTAACTAACGCAGATACAGATAAACCTTAGTGCATGGAGTGAGCCACTCACATGGTTTCTGTAAGTTTCACTGTTTAATACAGAAGCAAAATAGTGTAGTGCGGCTGTTGTCAAACATGAGCATGCATTAGATTAATCTGCAAGGCTGAGCCATAGACACAGCTTAGTAACAGAGTACTTGCCTAGCATTTGTGAGGCACCAGACTCAATTCTCTGGAACATAAAAAAAGTGGGGGGGAAATCAGGAAAGCTTTAAAACACACAGATTTCTAGACCCTACCTTAGGCCTTTTGATTCATTAGACTATGTGGGACCCAAGAATTTGCATTACTAGAATTTGCATCTGATGAAGCATGTTCTGTCATTTGCTATGTAACTCTAGACAAGTTACTTAACCTCTCCATGCCCCACTTGTCATTTCTTTCCACAAATAGGTAATGGCAGTTTGAAATGAGCAAACATTTGTTAAAGAGGATTTTAAAATATAGAAAGATGAATAGTAAGTCAACCTTATGCCAATTTAGAAGTCTTTTATAGAGTGAACAGAATTAATTTGAGTGGGGTCTATTAATTCCCTGGTTTAGGGCACTGTGGTTGTATTAATGCAGCTCGAATAAGCATGAGTTTTTAAAGCTTCTTTCAGGCTGTTGACTCATCTGTTGACTCAACTAAATCCCCTAAGCTATTTTTACACTGAATGCTGCCAAACCAATTTCCTATTATCCTGTTCTAGTGCAATTTATGTACTTGAGCCTAAAGGCCAAGCTTTGCATATATTCCCTTTACATTTCATCTGTTGACTTTGACCCATACTGTAGAAGTCATTTTTTAATACTGATTCTGTCAACTAGTACCTCTTCCTCCAACTTTGGGGACTTCAAAGTTCACAAGCCAGCCTTCCACGCTCCCATGCAAACTGAATAAAATTGTGAAATAGTACAGGACCCTGCCTTAGGATTAACATCAGCCTTCTCAAAGGCAACCCTGTGGGCAGGGCTAGTTACCTCGTTATAAGCACAAAAAACATTACTGCATTCTAGCTGCCAGTGATACCTATTTTTTCCATCTGTTCCCAAGAGTCTCTTGACCAATGTGGCCTTGCTCATATTTAAATGCTTATTGCCTCTGGGGGAAATGACAGGACTGTCCCTATATTCTCCTGGGACTAGCTTTCTGCTGGCACTGCTTCCTATGTCTTATATCTGTGACAAAATGAGCTTTAAAACTAAACTTCAAGTTCCCTTAATTACAGAATTTTCGCTTTATGAGCAGTTTCTGTACCCATGCTGGGTTATTTTATTAATCATTGCAACATGCTACTACTATACATAAGAAGAGATGAATCCCCAGAGAAGTTGAGATGTTTGCTCTGGGTTAGTAAATAAACCTAGAGGGAAAACCAACTGTAGGACACAGCTGCATCTTCTTGCAGAAGCATACCACAGAAGGCAGCCCATGCTCCAAGCTGCCAAATGATTTTTTTAAATATTTGGACCACACCTTCATGGCTACTTAACTTACAGCTAATATTAACATAAGTCCTTATTTCCTAATTCTTAATTGAATTCTTGACTGGTTAATATATTCACGTAGATAGCGCAATGATTTTTTAAAATGCACACGTACTATTTGGAAAAAAATATTGCTGCTATGCTTTCTCTGATCTTCTCAATATTTTACAGTGCTATAATTCACTTTGCATTCTTTTGGTTGAGTGAGGAGAAAGAACATTAAAAAATACTACCTTATACATCAAATGGCCTGATTCTAATGATTCACTGAGTAGTCTCAGCTTGATGTCAATTTATCTGACCTCATCTGCCACTCTCTCCATCACTCTATAATAGTCATGCTAGTGAAGAGACTGGGGTCCTCAAACACCCCAGTCTCCCTTCTTAGAGTCCTAGTACTCCTTGCCCACAAAACCTTTTCCCCCCAGATATTTGCATTGCTCACTCCCTCACTTCATAAACCTCATCTTGCATGTCATCTTCCCAGAGAAGGATTGTTGAAGACGTCTAAATAATGATTTCCATTCCCTTTCCCGGCTTTATGGTTCTTCATACACATTATTTTATATCTATTTATTATGGTATAACTTCCTTTATTAAAATACGAGTTCCACATGGGTAAACACTGTTTCTATTTTGTCTATCACTGTATTCTCAGAACATAAATAAGGACAGGCACAGCTAGGCATGGTGGTGCACACTAATAATTCCAGCTATTCAGCAGGCTGAGATAGGAGGATCATAAGCTTAAGGACAGCCTGAGAAACTCAACAAGACTCTGTCTCAACATTAGAAGGGCTGAGTATATAGTCAGCCACCACTCCCTGGGTTCAATCCCAAGTACATACAGATACATACATACATGTATACATAACAGGCACAGAGAATGCCCTCAATACATATTTGTTGAATGAATAAATGAGTATGTTGGAACTACCACTGTGTAATATATTATCTTTTGTTAAAAAATGGTGACACAGGTAGTACTTTGGTTTTTTTGTTTGTTGGTTGGTTTGGTTTGGTTTGTTTTCTTTATTGTTATTTTTTTTCAGATAGTACTTTGAGCAGGAAAGCAATTACTTTCAAGCTATATTACCTCAAGCTCCCCTGGCCAGTGAGTGGGAATTGGTGCATAGAAGAAATCTTCCTTATATTTTTCCAGGCCAAATAGTCAGGCTTCCTTTCACACATGTTATAACAGGTGGGACATCTTAACCCATCCATCCCACACAGTAGTGAAACACATGGCTTTTGCCCTATGTATTTACTTTTTCTGAGGTATCAATGGCAAGTCATGAGCTCGGAGGTTTGGAGGCTTACTGTTTGTCCAGCATCTCTCTTGTAGGGGGCCTTTGTTGTGGTCTGTCTTCCTGCCAACAGGTTTTAAGACTCAGCCTGAGCTGGCAAGGCTATAACTATTTAGGCTGTTATAATCCATTTCTTCATGGATAATATCAACATTGGGGATTATTAAAAACCTCTCCCATTGAGAAAACTTCCCTATAGTCTTGTTCCCCCTTGGAAACTATACTAACAAGGATTGCTCTACTAAAATATTAAAGAAATTGTCTTAGTTACTTTTGACTCACTGCCGAGACAGAATACCTGATGCCCAAAATTACGGAAGGAAAGGTTTATTTCTTACAGTTTCTTGGGAGTTTCAGTCCATACTTAGTTGGCTCCAAGGCAGCATGGTGTGGCAGGGCTGCCATTCATGGCAGCCACCAAACAGCAAGGGCAACCAGTCAGAGAGGGCAGAAGAGCAAGAGAGGGAAGACCCATGTTCCTTCCACCACACTCTGTATGTTGGGCTCCACCCCAATCCCAGTGTTAGACAACAAACCAATCACAAACACCACGCTCAGCCCCATGCAAATTACAAGCCCTTGGGGGGATACAGGATCAGCCAATACATTCCACCCCTGGTCCCCCAAGGACTCATGTATATCCTACATACCAAAGACATTTAATCCATCTCCAAGGGTTGCCAAAGTCCTAACACTTTCAGCATTGCTGAAAAGTCCAAGTCCCAAATCTCCTCCGAGATCTATGGCAAGCTCTTATTTGTAACCCCCTGTACAAATGAAAACAAGATTAAGCACTTCCAACATATAAAGACACAAGATAAACATTACCATTCCAAAAGTTACAAACAGGGGAATACAAAGCATTGGAACCAAAGCAAGTCCAAAATCCAGCAGGGCAAACATTAGGTCCTGAAGTTCTGCATTCAGCATCTGAAGCAATCTGGTTGCAAGCTCCAAAAGACTTGAGTGACTCCACCCCTGTGGCACTTCCAGGGGTTTTAACTTCCATAGCTTCTCTGTTAAACCCACTCCGTTCGATTCTCACAGTTTTTCTTGGATGATCCACTTTTATGGCTTTTTCAAAACTTTGAGCTTTCCATTGCACTCTTGCCTTCACCCTTACACCTTTACATATTGTCCTCTGAAAGCATGGCAGAAGGTGTACATTTTCCTTATACTTAAAACCAGTACCACATGGATTCCGCCAAGGTCCACTGCCAGATGGAGCAGTAGCCTGGCTTTCCTCTCTCTTCTTGGCTATAGGAGTCAACTGCCTGGATCACTGAGCTCTCTGAACCTGATGGTGAGGAACAACTTCTCTATGCTGCCACCATTCTGGAATCTGGTGTGGCCGCCGCCCTTTTGAAACCTCCTGTGGCCTCTGTCGCAACTCTGGAACATGGCCCTCTGCGGTTTTTTCCTCCAAGCAAACTCTTTCACTTTTGAAGGCCTGAGGCTGCAGAGGGTGGAGGCCCACTGCTTCCCAGAATGCCGCTAGGTCATCTTTTTTTATTTCCTTGTTCCTTCTCAGCAATTGGGGTCTCAGCTCTATGTTTACAGTCCACAGCTTCCTGGCCAAACTCACAAGGTTTTAAGTCACCATGCTGGGCACTTTGCTCTTGATTCACAGCATAAATCTGGCTAAGAGCCCCCAACAATAGCCAGGCCACCATTTCAACATTTAGTTGCCTTGAGATTTCTTTCAACACACTAATCAATCCATTGCCCTTAAACTCAGTCTCATACAAAGTCTGTGGGCATGGGCAGAATGCAGACAAACTTTCTGCCAAGCCATAACACACACTGTGTGGAGTCCAACACCCAATGGAGTCCCTCCCAGCCGAAACCTCCCGAGCCTGGTCCTTATCAGCAGGCTTTCTATCAGCCTCCTGATCTTCTGAGCTCTGACCAGAATCTCCCATCCCGACAGCCTAAGCTGTTCCAGCTCTATGCATTTAGGCGACATCTCTGAACCTTTCTAAAATGTTCCTACAAGCCATTTCCAAAGTATCTTGAACCACATGGTCAGGTTTAGTCACAGCAACAACCCCACTCCTCTGGTACCAAATTCTGTCTTAGTTACTTTTCACTTGTTGCTCAGACACAATACCTGACTCCCAAAATTAGGGAAGGAAAGGTTTATTTCTTACAGTTTCTCAGGAGTTTCAGTCCATACTTAGCTCAAAGGGGGTATGGCGTGGCAGGGCCACCATTCATGGCAGCCACCAAACAGCAAGGTGCATGAACCAGGAAGAGAGAGGGCAAGAGAGAAAAAAGAGAGCAGAAGACGCATTCTTCCTGTCCTTACTCTGTATGTCGGCTCCACCCCTCGGCGGGTGCAGCACTCACATCACCAATCCCAGTGCTAGACAACAAACTAATCACAAATGCCAGACTCAGCCCCATCCAAATTATGAGTCCTTGGAAGAACACAGGATTAACCAATACAGAAATCATTAAAGCTCTTTGTTTCACCTCACATTGCAATATTGACAGCTTTTCCCTCCTTTTTTTCCTGACTCCCCTGACCTGGTGTCCTCTCACTGTGAGAACAGAACTAGCCCAGGCAGAGGAGACTAATTGGGATGCTGGTCTTTTCCTGGGCTCTCAATCCTCTTCTTCAATTTCCCACTGTTTTACTAATCCTTGCTTGTGTCACCAATTTATTTATTCCTTGTATTCCAACATACTCGTGTGTGTGTGTGTGTGTGTGTGTGTGTGTGTGTGTATGACCTCAACTTGAAGGCAGGGACTATAACTACCATCAAGCTTGATATTTGGTATGTAATGGTTACTCAGAAAGTATTGTTTGCCTAGAAACAGCTGGCAAAAGACTTTCAATCCCCTTTGAGTAATGTCATGATTTTCTTTCTGCCCCTCAATCTCAGAAGACTGTGTCAAAAGTTCCTGCAAAATGCAATGCTAACTCCTGTTTCATTTTCATCTCAATGACCTTGTTTTTCTTTTTCTCCCCCTTCTTCCTCTCCTTCTTCCTCTCCTTCCTCTCCCTCTCCCTCTTTCTCTCCCTCTTTCTCTCCCTCTTCCTCTCCCTCCTCCTCCTCCTCCTCCTCTTTTTCTTCTTGCTGTATGTATATCAGGACAATTAGTAGTATCTTCAGACTTCTGGAATCTTGACTGGTCATCTGCCTGTTCATGCCCCTTGCTCATCTTCATCAACTCCAAAAGTGGTGATCATCAAGGGATTGTCTTCCTCCGAAAATTCAAGCAATATCTTAACCCATCTCAAGTGTTTGACCTATCAAAGGGTGGACCTGAAGCAGGGTAAGCATAGTGAAAGAGATATAATTGGGCATGTAGAAGCAACTCCTAGCTCCATATGTTCTTAACTAGGAAGTCCTTTAGCTCTCAAATTTACCTCACTTTTTCTGGTTGGAAGAGGTAAAATCATATGCTCTGACCTCAGAGGAAGAAGCAGAACAATATAGCTGCCAATCATTCTTTTTCCTGGAAATTCCTTCACTACTATAAGCCTGTTTTATCTGGGCATCATCTGGCTGTTCAGTTCTGGTTCCTGGGAGCCACTGGCCACAAGAATGCAGGGCATTCTTCCTGGGCCCCAGAAAATGCATTTGAGTTTCTTATGACTTCTAGAGTAAGGTTGAGCACAAAAGACTGTGAGTTGAGAAAAGGCCTGATATTTGGGATCACTGGCGGGAAATTGCCTGTGGTTCTGGGTACAACGGAGATAGAAACTAAGACATAAAAGACAGGTAGGCTGTCATCAGTGTGCTAAATCAGCAGTCACTGGGTCCTGAATTATTGTAGGAGTTATATAACCAAGCTGTTCAAACAATAATTATTACCCTTTCTTCCCTCCAGGCTGTACATGTTTAAGAACTTTGCTCGCTTTCGTATTCTGGTTTGTGGTGGAGATGGCAGTGTGAGTTGGGTCCTGTCTCTGATTGATGCATTTGGATTACATGAAAAGGTAAGTCCCTGGTTGACTCAGTTTAGTCCTTGATAGAAATATTAGGGGTATGGAGCTGTTTGTCCCATGAAGTCCCAAGTCTTCACTCTCCCTGTTTATGATATACATGTTTCCCATGGTTTTAATAGCTAATTTGACAATTCTAAGCCTGTTCACCCAGACCATTTTCTGATAGTTTATCTGTGTGAAGGAGAAATGAAGTAGTTGATTGAAAGAATGTGTAGTGCCCATTCTTGAGGCTTCAAAGTGAAGAGCCAAGCTGGGTGTAGTGGTGCACACCTGTGATTCCAGCACTCAAGAGGCTGAGGCAGGAGGATTGCTGTGAGTTAAAGGCCAGCCTGAGTTACATAGTGAGCTCAAGGTCAGCCTGAAATTCATAGTGAGACCCTGTCTCAAACAAACAAAAATAAAAACAAAAACAAAACAAAAAACAAAGTGAAGAGCAGAAGGAGAAGAATGCAACAAATTTTTTGAAGAAGCCATAAGCAGCATGTAGCCTCCAACTTCCTTCTCCTCCTGAGGCTACTGATTTTTCTTCTGAGTCTCAAGAGTGACAGAATCTTTCCTCTACCTGTCTCCCATCTGTAGCCCGCTGCTGCTCTTCCAGCTCCAGTAACTTTGTCTTCTGAGATACCACACCTACTTGGTCGACCTCAAATACAAACTTGTAGTTATATCTGTCTTTTATAAACATGGCTATAATTTTTGGCATATTCTAACAACTTGACTAAGTAAATTTTGCATTGCTAAGAGTGGAGTCTAACTCTTTAGTGAAATTTTCACTCCACTTTAAACATTCTCCTGTTTACACTTCTTAGAATCTGAAGTCCCTTACAACAACTGGCTTTAAGGTCATAATTTTTCCCAAACACCTTCTGGGCTCTTTCATGGGTAAAGCATTTGTAGAAGGACTGTCTGAAGCAGGTGCCTCCTTTTTATTCTTGCAGTGTCAGTTGGCAATCATCCCACTTGGAACTGGCAATGATCTGGCCCGTGTCTTGGGTTGGGGCGCATCCTGGAACAAAAACGAATCACCACTGGAGATTCTCAACAGAGTAGAACAGGCGAGCATGAGAATTCTTGACAGGTGAGTCACCAAAAGACTGAGTTCATTTGCCACTTCTGGTCCCATACCAATTACTCCCGGTTGCATCATCTCAGTCAGGGCCCCATTTCCTTTCTGGTTTCTGCGCAGGGCAGTTTGAGGGAAGAGTTTGTCACCTTCAAATATGACTAAGGTTCTTCAGACCTCAAGGATAGTAGAACGGGGGCCTCATGGGTAAATGTCAAGGGTTCTGTGAGCTTCTTTTAAATTGTATAGTCACTTATCTATGTAAGCACATTTTTTTTCTTGATAAGGAGTCTACGATGTCATCAGAGTCTCAAGAAACTTTTAATGAGGAGTAAGTTCAACCCTAGCTGACTTAGATTATCTCTGCTTTACAGAAGAGAGAATACTGCCATTCTGTCTCCTAAAAGGAAAATAAAAAGACTTTCTATGACAGTATTTGATTCTTGAATTGCCATAAAGATAAGTCTTGGGCAGGGCTCTGGTATATATATTTTACAAAAGTATCTCAAGTGATCTTGACATTACCTCTAGTTGAGAAGCATTGCTTTCTGACAACCATGGGAATCCTAGAGAAGTCACAAAGTGGAGTCTCTTCTTGCAGTATACCTTGAGATCAGGTGGCCAGAGATTGTGCTAGTATGCCTTATAACCCACTTCGTCCCAATACATAAACTTTTTTACCTCTTTCTTGATCTGTGAAGCATTTATTCCAACTCATAATAAAGCAAAACCCTAAATATCTGTCTTAAACCTCGTTTCAGATGGAGTGTGATGATCCGTGAGACTCCAAAACAAATTCCATTGCTAAAAGGACAGGTTAAAATGGACATACCACGATTTGAGGTAACTACCTCCTGGCTATAATTCTAACATTTGTATTACAAATGAAATAATAGGCAATGCCCAGAGAGAAGCTTTTGTATTTCCATGGGCTTGGTAAGGGTGAGATCATTAAGAATTAGGGACATGGCAGACAGCAACTGTTTATTAAGAATATGTCAGTCATTGAAAAACCATTTACTTATCCATGCATTCAATATATTCAAACCATTTACTTATCCATGCATTCAATATATTTACAGAATAACTACTATATGTGAGACAGTCATCTTGAGAGTGGTTACATGTACATATTAGAACTTAATATTTTTCTGAATTCCTTCCCCTTCCCTCCCCCTCTCCCCCACTAGTTCCCATACCCCCTTTTTGATACTGTTCGATATTATTTGCCTTAGTTCAAGTTAAGGTATATAGGTTTACATTAATTGGGGTTGATAGGTTCATGTACATAGCATATCTTTATTCTCATTTCTCCTTCCCCACCTCTTCATCCCTTGTCTTTATTCCCTTGGATCATTTCCCTATTGCAAGAGATCCATTCCCTTGTCCCATTCTATCCATCTTATATCATTGTCTTTGTTTGTACTATGCCTTACTCAGATGAAAGATATCACAGGGCATTTACGTTTGTGTATCTAATTTATTTTACTCAACATTTTATTTTCTAGGTGCATCCATTTTTCTGTGAATGTCTCAAATTTGTCATTCTTTATAGCTGAATGGTATTCCATTATATATACATACCACGTTTTGTTTATCCAGTCATCTTTTGATGGATACACAGGCTGCTTCTAGGATTTAGCTATTATGAGTCATGCTGCTATAAACATTGGTACGCATGTATTGCTGTAGTATGATGACTTAAGGGCTTTGAGGAAGGTACTTGGCAGGGGGTTGGCTGGCTTGTGTAGAACTTCTAATTTCAATTATCTGAGACATCTCCATTCTGGTTTGAATAATGGTTATACCAGTTTACATTCCCACCAAGAATGAAGGAGAGTTCTTTTTTCACCACAGCCACGCCAGTATTTATTATTGTTTGATTTCCTAATAATTGCCAGTGTATGATGGAATCTTAGAATTGTTTTAATTTGCATTTCTCTAACTGCAAGAGATGTTGAACATTTTTTCATATATTTGTTGACCATTTGTATTTCTTCCTCTGTGAAATGTTCATTTGTCTTGCTCATTTCTTGACTAGGTCTTTCATTTTAGGTGGTTTGATTTTTTTTTAGTTCTTTGTATATTCTAGGTATTATTCCTCTGTCTAAAGAATAGCTGGCCAAAAAAAAAAAAAGGAGTAACTGGAAAAAATTTTTCCCATTCTATAGGTTGTTTCTTCACTCTGCTGATTGATTCTTTTGCTGTACAGAACCTCTTTAGTTGATATAATGCCATTTGTTGATTCTTGCTATTATTTCTTGTGTGACTGAAGTTCTGTTTAGAAAATCTTTTCCTACACTTACATCTTCAAATGTTTTAACTATTTTATCTCCCCAAAAGTTTAGTGCTTATGTTTTAATGTTTAGACTTTTCATCCATTTTTATTTTAATTATTATTGGTGAGAGAGAAGGGTCTAGTTTCAATCTTCTGCAAATAGATACCCTGTTTTCCCAATACCGCTTGTTGAATACACTATCTTTCCTCCAACCTATGCTTTTGAACCCTTTGTCAGAGAGCAAATAGTTAAATGTGTCTGGTGAAGTTTCTATATTCTTAATTCTGCTCTATTGATCTATGTGTCAAGTTTTTTTCCCAGTACAGTGCTGTTTTTATCACTATTGCTCTGCAGTGTAACTTGAAGTCAGGTATTCTGCCTGCTTTGCTCTTATTCACCAAAATTACTTTTGCTATTCTGGATCCCTTCTGGTTTCATATGAATTTTAGGACTTTTTTCTTTAGATATGTAAAGTATGCTGTTGGTATTTTCGTTGGAATTGCTTTGAATATGTATAACAGTAATGGGAGTGTGGCTGTTTTGCAAATATTAGTTCTACCTATCCAGGAGCAGGGACATCTTTCCATTTTCTGATGTCCTCTTCAGTCTCCTTCTGCAGGGTTTTCTTTGTAGAAGTCTTTCACTTTCTTGGTTAGGTTAATTCCTAAATATTTCATTTTTCATGAAGCTGCTGTGTATGGTATTGTTTTCAGAATTTCCTTCTCATCCTGTTCATTGTCAATGTACACAAATGCTAATGATTTTTGTGTGCTGATCTTGTATACTGCTACTTTGCTAAAGTTGTCTATTACTTCTAAGAGATTTTTGGTGGAGTTCTTTGGATCTCCTATGTAGAGTATCATTTTATCTACAAGTAATAACAATTTGAGTACTTCCCTTCCTATATGTATCCATTTTATTTCTTTCTCTTGTCAAATTGTTCTGACTAATGTCACTGCACATAATAAGTTGAGTTCTTCCTTTCCTATGTATACCTATTTTATTTCTTTGTCTTGTCTAATTGCTCTGGCAACATTTCAAGTACTATGTGGAATACAAGAGTCAATAGTAGACATCATTATCTTGTTCCTGATTTTAATGGCAATGCTTTTAGTTTAGATATGATACAAGAGTCAATAGTAGAGATCATTATCTTGTTCCTGATTTTAATGGCAATGCTTTTAGTTTTTCACCATTTGGTATGATACTAGATATTGGTTTGTCATAAATAGCCTTTATCATATTCAGGTATGGCCCTTCTATACCTGTTTCCTTCCTGGCTTTTATCATGAAAAGGTGTTGGATTTTGTTGAAAGTCTTTTTTGTGTTCATTGATATGACCATGTGATTTTTTTTTACCTTGCTTCTATTTATGTGGTATATTGCATCTATTGGTTTACATATGTTGAAACATCCCTGTATCTCTGGGAAGAAATCTACTTAATTATGAGGTATTATCATTTTTATAATACACTGCATTCTGCTTGATAGCATCTTATTGAGAATTTTTACATCTATGTTGATTTAGGCCTATAGTTCTCCTTTTTTTTTTCCCCTTGGGTCTTTATCTGGTTTTTGGATCAGGAGATACTGGTTTCCATGAATGAATTTGGTAGTACTCTGTCCCTTTCAATTTCTTTGAAGAACTTTAGGAGTACTGGCAAATGCATCCTTTTTTTTTCTTTTTTATTTTATTTTATTTTATTTTATTTTTGTACCAGGGATCAAACTCACTACCTCACGCTTGCCAGGCAGACACTTAGGCCACTAAGCTAAATCCCCAGCCCTGTGTTTTGAGACAAGGTCTCACCATGCAGTTCAGGCTAGCCTTGAACTCATTTTGTAGCCCAGGCTAGTCTCGAACTCACAACGATCCTCCTGCCTCAGCCTCCCGAGTGCTGGGATTAAAGGCGTGTGCCACCACACGTGGCGGGCAAATACGTCCTTAAAAGATTTGTAGAATTCTACAGTGTATCCATCAGGCCCTAGGCTTTTTTTAGTTGGCAGGTTCTTTATGACAAAGTCAAATTCATTGCTTGTTATTGGGTTGTTAAACATATTTATGTCTTCTTGGGTTAGTTTTGGTTGTTTGTATGTGTCTATGAGTTTGTCCCTTTTTTTTGTAAAGGGAATTGAACTCAGAACCTTGTGCTTGCCAGGCAGGTGCTTATGCCACTGAGCTACATCACCAGCCCAATCTGTCCATTTCTTAAATGTTTGATAATTGATTGGAATATAACTTTTCAAAGTAGTTACTTTGTTCTGGATTTCCACAGTGACTTCTGTGATTGCACCTTTTTCACTTCTAATACATTGATGGGTGTCATTTCTCTTTTTCTCTTGGGAAGCTTAGCTAAGGGCTTATCTATTTTATTTTTTCTTTTGAAAAAAGAGCTCTTAGATTAGTTGATTTTTATAGTATTTTTAGTCTTAATTTCATTGATTGGTGTTCTCATCTTTATAATTCTCTTTAATTTCAATTTGGGGTTGGTTTCTTATCTTTTCTCAAGTATCTTAAGATTTCTCATAAGGTTATTTATTTGGACTTGCACTTTTTTACCTAATATATGTATTGATTGCAGTTAATTTTACTGTTAAGACTGCTTTCATAGTACCTCAGAGATTTTGTTGAGTTGTACAGTCATTGTCACTAACTTTCAGAAATTATAAAATTTCTTCTTGAGTTTCTTCCATGACACATAGGTTCTATGTGACACTTAGGAATATGTTGCTAATTTTCCAGGAGCGTTTGCCTTTTCTGAAATATCATCTGTTGTTGGTTTCTATTTTCATTGTGGAGTGGTGGAATAGTATGCATGGAGAAACTTCAATTCTTTTATACTTACCTAAGCAGGATTTGTGGCCTAATATGTGATCTATTTTGGGAAAAGTACTATGTGCCGCTGAAAAGAATGCATACTCTGTTGTAGAGGAGTGGAATATTCTTTATATGTCTATTAAGTCTATATTTTCAAGGCCTTGGTTCAGCTCTGCAATTTCTTTATTGATTTTTTGTTTAGCTGACTTGTCTCTTTGTGAAAGTAGGGTGTGAAAATCCCCTACTATTATTGTGTTAATGTTTATTGATATTTTAATTTCAACTGTTTTTGTTTTATGAAAGCAGGTTCTCCAGTATTTGGTGCATGTATGTTTATCTATGTTACCTCTTCTTGTTGTATTGCTCTTTAACTAGTATGTAGTGACCTTTGCCTCTTCTAATCAGCTTTAGCTTGAAGTCTACCATATTTGATATTAGAATTGCTATCCCTACTTGCTTTAGGGATTCTGTAGCACGAAATGCTGCTTTCCATCCTTCAATTTTTAGTCTGTTAATATTTTTTGAATAGATGAGTTTCTTTAATGCAATGGACTTTTGGATTCTGTTTTTGATCCAGTCTGCCAGTGTGTCTTTTGATTGGAGAGTTGAAGTTACTGACATTGAGAGATATTACTGAGACATTTCAGTCATTTGCAAATGTTAACTTCTTCATTTATTGGTGGATCTTATGTTTTTCTTTTCCTGATGCTTTTATTCCTGTTTATCCATTGACTTTGCTAATTTACTCTGTTTTTAGCTGTGTTCAATCCATTGTTTCTATTGAGAATATTCTTGGGTGTTTTCTCTCAAACTGATTTAGCACTCATCTATTTGCTGAAAGATGGAAATACCTTATTTTTTCATCTATTTTAAAGTATAGCTTAGCTGGGTAAGTTAATTAGGGTTGAAAGTTATTTATTTGCTCTTATAACTTTAAATACTACACTCCAAGTTCTCTGGCCTTCAGAGTTTATGCTGATTTACTTTTGTAAGTGACTTATCATTTTTCTGTGACTGCCTTTAAAATTGGTCTTTTTTGCTGAATATCTGTGAACTTAATAAGGTTATGTCTTGGTGAACTTCTCCTTTCATCATAAATGTTTGGTATTCTAAATGCATCACTTGTTTATAATTTACAATCTTTTCTTTTTCATTTTTTCTTTTTTTAAATCTATTTTATTTCAAAGAGAAAAAATAAAATCTTTTCTTTTCTTTTTTATTTACTTAAGAGAAAAAGGACACATATAAGAAAGACAAAAAGCAAAAGAGACAAACGGCTAGAGCAAATGCACAACAGTAATATTATAGGTTTACAAAACAGCATGATAGAAGCTTGACAATGGTTGCAACATTGCATATCGTTGCCTTCAAATGGTTGTTTATATTAACAGATATAGACATGTAAAATTGATCTAGTTGTATGAATATTAACCATTCTTTCTCAATAACTACTTCATTCAGCAGTATGTTCGATTTAGTTATCTTACATATAAATATACAGATTTATAACTTTTTCCTTTTCCCTTCCCTCTTTTCACCTTTTCCCTTCCCAATTACTTTTGCTCTTTGAGCAGTTTTTATCCTTACGTAGTATTTATTGTAGATTTTGGATCATATATACTTTTTCAGTTTCTTACACTAGGGAGACAATATGGTATATACACATGTGGGTTTGATTTATCTCACTTATGAGTATGGTCTCAAGTCGTGTCCATTTACTTATAAAAGTCTCAATGAAATCTTTCTTAATAGCTGAGTAGTAATCCACTGTATAAAAATGCCACATCTTTTTTATCCATTCTTTGATTGATGGGCACTTGGGTTGTTTCCAAGATCTGGCTATTACAAATTGGGTTGCTATAAACATGGGTGCACACATATAACTGTGGTATGACGTTTTCAATTCTTCTGGGAAAATGCCCAGAAGTGGGATAGCTGGGTTGAATGGGATCTCTAATCCTAGATTTTGAGGAATCTCCACACTGACTTCCACAGTGGCTGCACCAGTCTACACTCCCACCAACAGTGGAGAAGAGTTCCTTATTCCCCACAGCCCCTCCAGCATTTGTTATTGGTTCGTTTTTAATCTCAGTGTTGTTTTAATTTGCATTTCCCGAATAACCATTGATGTTGAACATTTTTTCATATATTTATTTGCCATTTGTATTTCTTTCTCTGAGAAGTGTGTATTCAACTCAGATGCCCGTTTTGGGATTGGGTCCTAGAATTTTAGGGGCCTGATTTCTTTTAATACGTTGTATGTTTTAGATAGAAGTCCTTTGTGTGATGGACAATTGGCTAAGATATTTTCCCAGTTCATGGGTTTACTTTTCACTCTGTTGGAGATTTCCTTTGACATGCAAAAACTTTTTAGTAAGATGAGATCCCAGTTGTTGATTCTGGGAAGTATTTCCCCTGCAACTTGATTTTTGTTCATGAACTCTCTGGTTTCTCCTATGTCATCAAGATTTTTACCTAGTCTGTCTTCTAGTAAGTTTAGTGCCTCTGTTTTTATATTCAGATCTTTGATCCATTTTGACTTTATTTTAGTTCATGGTGATAGACATGGATCTAATTTTAGTTTATGGCATATAGAGAGCCAGTTGCTCCAGCACCATTTGTTAAAGAGGCTATCTTTCTTCCAATGTACATGTTTGGTCCCTTTGCCAAAGATGAGGTGTCTGATTGTGTTTGTAGTTGTGGCTGCATCTTCTAATCTATTCCATTGATGTTCAGGTCTGTTTTGATTCCAGTACCATGCTGATTTTATCACAGTAGCTTTGTAGTATAGTTTCAAGTCAGGGATTGTGCTGCGTCCTGCCTTCCCTTTGTGACCCAGAATTGGCTTTGCTATTCTACATCTTTTCTGGTTCCAGATGAATTTGAGGAATTCTTTCTCTAGCTCTGTGAGGTAGGCAAGTGGTATTTTGATTGGGATTGCATTAAATCTGCATAATAATTTTCGGAGAATGACCATTTTCATGATGTTTGTTCTTTCTGTACATGAACAGGGAATATCTTTCTATTTTATGAAATCTTTGATTTCCTTCTTCAGAGTAATGTAATTTTCACTGCATAGATCTTTTACTTCCTTTGTTAGATTGATTCCTAAGTATTTCATTTTTTTGGATGTTATAGTGAAGGGTGTGGTTTTCCTTATTTCTCTCTCAGTGACTTTGTTGTTTGTGTATAGGAATGCTATTGATTTTTGAGTGTTGACCTTGCATCCAGCAACATTAGTGAATTTGGTTATTACTTCTAGAAGTCTTCTAATGGATTTTTGGGGGTCTTCTATGTAGAGTATCGTATCATCTGCAAAGAGTGATAATTTTACTTCTTCCTTTCCTATCCTTATTCCCTTTATTTCTTTCTCTTGTCTAATTACTCTGGCTAATATTTCCAGAACTATATTGAATAGGAGTGGTGATAATGGACATCCTTGTCTTGTTCCTGACATTAGGTTGAAAGTTTTCAGTTTTTCTCCATTTAGTAAGATATTGGCTGTTGGTTTATGATATATGGCTTTTATCAGGTTGAGGTAGAGACCATCTATTCC
>RJWM01023739.1:0-31744 GCA_004363535.1 Dasyprocta punctata
CTTCTTCTTCTTTTTCTTTTTTTTGTCTTTTTGAGACAGGGTCTCGTTATGCAGTTCAGGCTGGCCTTGGGCTCACTTTGTAACTCAGGCTGGTCTGGAACTTGCAAGGATCCTCCTGCCTCAGCCTCCTGAGTGCTGGGATTACAGGAGTGCACCACCACGCCCGGCCCCATGGTTGGCCTTCTTAGCGAGCAGCTTTCTCCTGCAGATGCGACCTGGGGTGTCCTTTTGTTGGACAACGTTGAGTTTACCGCCAGCCAGGCACGGCAGTATAGTCCCCCCGTAGCCTTCTTCGGCAGTCATTAGTGAGTTTGAGCCCGGTGTATACCGTGTCAGAGCGGGGACGGCAGAGTGACTCCTCAGATCCTAGGGGTGGTGGCCCATCAGGTGGACACTGCTGCGTACTGGCTGCTCCAGTACCGGATGGGAGGCCTGAACCCATGCCCTCTGTGCAGACACTGGTGCGGGCCAGAGTCGCAGCTTTCCTTTCTCAGGCGCCCACACCGCCCTGTAGGTGGCGCCCGATCGGTGAGTGGCGGTGGGGACTCGCGTCACTGTGGTGGCAGCAGACCTGTACCCCTCTGCTGCAGCTGCTGCACCTGCGCTCCCAGAAGCAGGACCGCAGCCGTGCTTGCCTGGCCACAGGGAAACAGCTGGCGCCCCACTCCTTAGTGCCCCGTGGTTGGAGCCAGGCAAACTTGCACTCACCTGAGATGCGTGCTGGAGGGAGCTGGAATGGAGGGGTCCCCCACCCCCAAACGTTCCCTCTGGACTTTCCCAGGCTGCGTGCCCGGGATCAGGGGAGCCGTGGATCCAGAGTCCTGTCCCCACCGTGTTACAGCAGGTGCCCACATACGGTGCTGGGACACAGGCGGCAAGGACCACACAGCAGCAGCCTTCGGTCCTGGCATCTGCATGGAGCCACCTGCACGGGCCACGCCCTGCTCTCCTGAGGTGCACTCTGCTCCCCTGTGTTGCAACACCTGCTCCCTCAGTGCCCACTCGCAGTGGGGTTGTGTCACCCACGGCACCTAGCAGAGCCGGCCCCTGAGGCAGCCACCCTAAGCCAGGCAGTGGAATGCCGGTGGGGGCTCAGAGGTGGGAACATGTGAGGATTTCTAGCCCCTGGAGCATCTAAATTCAGACGCTAAGTCCCTTCTCAGGATGGCTCCAGGCTCCAGCACCCCAAGGATGGTTTTGGGGTGATGAAGTGGATTCCTTTTCCATAGCCGCAGGGGTCTCACTTATTTAGGTTGCGGGCCTGTAAGGGTTGTGGAATTTTGCAGTGCTAGGACTGCCCGTGTCTGTGCTGATAGTGAGCTGAGACTGTCCCGGGGAGAGATGGCCCTCCACTCGCTCTTCCAGGGTGGCAGAGACAGCCATTTGCTTTCTCTTGCTGTGTTGTTATTCCAGGACTGTGGAAGCTGCGAAGTTTCCAATTTTTCTCCTGTTGAATTCCGAAACATGCAGCTCTGCACCTGTTGCTCTGGTTCTGCTTTGTGGAGCAGGTGAGTGCCTGGTGCCTACACTGAACCATCTTGTTTCTTATTCCCCCACCCCCAGCATCAGAATTCATTGGTTCATTCATTCCCATTCATTCATTCACTCATTCATTATTGCAGGACTGGAGCTTGAACCCAGGCCTCCACACTGAGCTACGTCTTCAGCCCTTTTTTATGTTTTACATTGAGACTGGGTCTCACTCAGTTGAGTACTGAGATCCTTAAGCCACCTTTATTTTTTCACTTTGTCAAATATCTGTTGTAGCGGGTGGTGTATTACTTTCCTTCTCCCTGTTAGGTTATCATTTCTGGCAGCTGTGTTGGGGACATACTATACCTATGTTCCTCAAATTCAGTTCTGCAAATACGTAACCCAGGACCAGCCATTATACTGGGTCTGGCAGGATCACAAGAAGGTGTCCCCGCCCTCTGGATCTGGGCACTGAAGGAGGGGGCTGACTTGTACTGCGCTCCCGGCTCACCGTCTGCAGCCTGCGGTGGGAAGCGTTGCTGAGTACTAAGTGCAGAACAGAGGCCGGAACAGGTGCGTGGGCTGGGCGCAGGAACCGCACTTGAACAGGAATACAGGACTGGATCAGCAGGGAAGGCCCCGGGGTAGGACTCAGGACACTCTGCTCTGGCACCTGCGTGGGCGAGCTGAGCATTACACCAGCCGGGCCCCTGAGCGTCCATCCTCAGGTCTGCTTTCCTGAAGGCAGCTAGGAAAGGTGCGCCCAGGACTAAAGTGACAACATGTGAGCGCTCAGGAGACCCCGACAGCGCGGCAGGAGAGAGCAGACAGGACGCCGGCTGGATCCGAAGACCTGGATTCGACTCCATCCCGCTCCTCTTGGCTTTGGAACCTCTGGTAAAGCACAGCAGCCTCCGGGCCTGAGCGCGGCCCTGGTGGAGTTGGGGGAGAGACCCTGCCATGGCCGCTGCCGGGCTGCTGCTGCGGGGGTCAAGGATCTTCGGGAATGAGTGGGCCGTGCGGGGCAGACCAGCAGGCCCTGGCCAGAATGAGCAAGAGCACAGGGAGCAGCGACGGGAGCCGCCGGCCCGCAGAGGGAGAGGCCAGGGCTGGGCCGATCGGAGCCGGAGCAGCACTGCGGGCGGAGCAGGGCGTCCCAGCAGCAGGGCAGCGCCTGAGTCTGGGCGGAGTCCACAGCCTCGGGAAGGGTCTTCGCAGCCCACAGCCCGCTCCGGGCTTTGTGCAGCAGATACCGTGTGTCTGCGGGACGGTCACACTCACGCATTGACCCTCAGAGGCTGTGTGCAGCTGGTTTGCGCCCAGTCAGCCCAGGGTGCCACTTGCTTCCGAGGGGCGCACGGGGGACGCGCTGTGACACCGACACAGGGAGCACTGCCGCCGCCCTTTCTCAGCAAGGTCTCCCCATAGGGCAGCATCCTGCTCACAGTCCCAGTCCCGGGCACAGGGTGGGTACAAAGCAAGTCACGGGACAGACACTTGGCTGGAATAGGTTAGGGAAATGCTTTCTTTCCTTTTTCTTAAATTGATTTAAGACTGGCCACTAACCCACTCGGTAGCTCAGGCAACTTTAGGACTAGTTGTGATTCTCCTGCCTCTGCTTCCCAAGTGCTGGAATTACAGGTGTGTACCACCAAGCCTGGAAGGAAGTTTTTGTTTTGTTTTTTGAGACAGGGTCTCAGTATCTAGTTCAGGTTGGCTTTGAACTGTGTAGTCCAGGCTGGCCATTGAACTTGTGGTGATCCTCCTGCCTCAGCCTCCTGAGTGCTGGGATGATAGGTGTGTGCTACCACGCCTGGCATGAAAGAAGTTTTCTTGATGGTCGAGTTTCACCCTTTGCCAATCTATGATCCCAGTTGATAAATTAGAAGAACTGTCATTTTAGGATCAAATCTCCAAAATAGATGAGTCAACCATAGTAATTTTAAAAAAGTTTTATTAAATCATTTAGACTTGAAAGAAGTCACAATAGTTAACACACTTACGTGCGTTCTGTACACCACCAACCCAAATGGATTGATTCCAGAATTTTTATAAATAAAAAATAAAAATATTTACAGAGGAAAATAAAAAACCCATCAGAATGTGAAATGATTAAACTGTTATCTAGAATCAGTTTGGGGATGTACCCACCTGCAGGATTATATAGAAGACACTAATGATTTTATGAGGTTAAAAAGCCCATCATTGAAGAAATTAGTTGTAAGACAGTATCCTTTGTTAACTACAGGTTTTTCCTTCCCAACAAGAATTTAAACCAATTTACACACAAAGCTTCATTTCTCCCTTATTGGGTTTACTGGAGGTAAAAGTACATGAACTTAACACCTCCCTAGAACCATCTAAGGAATAAAACTATTTAAAGCTACAAATAGGACTATAAAACTACAGACATTAACTGTCATACAGTTTGTGCTACTTGTCCTCCAAAATAGTGCAGATTTCTTCATTTACCCACCAGGGACAAAAAAGAAGTCAGCTTTTTTTAGAAATCAGTTTCAAAGTTCATCTTTCTAGAAAGCCTATTTCTAGAACAACAGTTTCCACAACGGGGGGAAGGTTTATTCTTCTGTATTACAAAAATATTTCCACTTCAAAGCTCTCTATATTTCAGGGAATGTTTCTACCTCCGAGGCAAAAGGCGAGGTTGCACAGCTGCAAGCGCCCCCAGACAGCCCTGTCCCGGGAGAAGAGCAGGAAGCAAGCGTTGGCTCAAGACAGGGTAGGCCCCAAATCCAGTTTCAGTTTGACTTGGAAAACACAGCCCAAAATAAGACAGAACAGAGAACAAAGTGTTTACACCTGCCACTTTGGAAAGCGATGGGCTCCTAGGAGGAGGCTGCTGTGCCTGCCAGGCCCTGCGCTGCAGGCTGACAGCTGGATGCAGGGCTGACCGCTGGGCCCAAGGCTAACCGCTGGGCGCAGGGCTGACAGCTGGGCGCAGGGCTGACCGCGGGGCCCAAGGCTAACTGCTGGGCGCAGGGCTGCGGGAGCCACTAGGCAGCCTCCCGGGCTTTGTTCCCGATGAGCTCAGGGAGCGAGACCGCTGTCGGAGCACTGTTTTCCCGGGCAGCTCCAAGTCCTCAAACAGAGCATTTTCAATAATGTTTGTGGCTTCAGGCCGGTCCACAGGGGAGGGAGAGAGCATGTCTTGAACCATCACATACTGAAATATAAAAATGGTTTCGTAATAAAGCATCAGTTTTAGACCACTAAACAGTTCTTTTAAAGCAAGAGCTGAAGAAACTTCTTCTCTGTTTTAAGTTTGTAAGTCGTACAGTTTCTGATACAGACAGCTGGCTCTGCCACTGAAGCCTAAAACGGCCACGGACAGCAGCTCCGCTGAAGGCATGGCTGCGTCCCAGTAAAATTTTATTATAAAAACAGGCAGCAGACTGGATCTGAGGTGCTGGTCCTAAGTGGCCAACCCCTGTTTCATATATGGATCATTCTGCGGCTAACTGGTGGGTTTTCCAAAATGTAATAAAAGATATTCCTTGAAGCACACACAGCTGATTTTTTTAAAAATATATGCATCTTATAACTGTGTGTGGATCGACAGTTATTTCAATAAAACTTTGAATCGAAAAATAACTTGCCAGAAATCATCATTCAATACTCTCTTGGTTTTTAAAAAATCTTTTAAAAATGTACTTTATCCTCTTATAACAACCTACCTTGGGATCAGATTCATCAAGTTTACAAAATATAGGCTAATAATTTTTATTAAAATTTTAATTCCAAGTTACCATATATAAGTATATGATAAAGTTCAATTTTTTTTTTTTTACTTTAAAGAGAATAAAACCAAACAAAATAAAACAATAAAGCCAATGAAAATAGTGAAAGTAACACAGGACTTCAAAACAGGATAATGGAAATCAACCATAATGCCTCCTGTTATCTTCAAAACAGAACAAGATAAAATGAATCAAAACAAAACATTGAATAAAACAAAACAATAAAACGGAGCAAAACAGAACCGTGAGAACAATATTGGCTTTCAAAAACAAGAAAAGAAAATCCCTCATAGTTGCTATATTGCATACTTTTATCCTCCTAATAGATGCTCAGACTACTGGCTTTAGGCCTGCAAAGTCAATCAAACAATATAAGCATGCCCACAGTTACCGAAGGCTCATGGGAAGGGCACTTCTAAATTTCAATTTTGGGGCAGGGTATCAGGCATCGAACTCACAACCTCACACTTGCCAGGCAGGTGCTTATGCCGCTAAGCTAAATCCCTAGATCCTAAATTCCAAATTTTTTTTTTTTTTTTTTGGTACTGGGGATCAAACGCATAACCTCAAACCTGCCAGGCAGGCGCTTAAGCCACTGAGCTAAATCTCCAGCCTAAATCTCAATTTTTAATGCAAGTCTTTACTTATCATACTGAAAGATAGATTTTGACTTTTTTCAATTTGATCATGAACATACACTATCAACCGACTTCAACTTATTTAAGAAAATTCAACATTTATCAGTGTGTACATTTTAAAGTGATACACTTGTGGACTATACATATTGTGAAATGAAACCAAACAAAAGGTATAAAGACGACATCGAAGTTGGTTACACAAATGTTACCACCAAGCCAGCTTTACCGATTCACTGTTCAGTGTGAGCCTTATGCTGTGTGGTGTAAGCCCAATCCCCATAAGCAATAGAAATTCGTGCCTCTTGAAAAAGGAGAAGCCAGCTCTTAGGATTTCTGGCATACTTATAACAGGGGTCATGCCGTTGACTGTCACCACCGGTCTAGCTTGGGCCCCGCTCTGTGTAAGGCAAGTGTCACTCAGCTGGCGGGCGGAATCCTGCAGCAAGTCGTTGGTAGGACCCCAGGCTGAAAGGCAGCCCCAGCTCCTGCTCACCGTCTTCCTTAACAAACTCCGGCCGTCAGGGCAGAGCCCTCCCCTCTCTGCACCTCTGGCTCCCTCACCCGCGCCGTGAAGAGACTGACCAGCTGACGGGCACCTTTGAGTACTAGGCACTGCTTTAGAGGAAATCCGGGGTGAGCATTACACGTACCTCACGAGGATACTGCTGAGTGAAGAGCAGTGGAAATTTGAGATTTCTTACATCAGTCAAGGTCTAAAAAGAAAGAAAAGTACTGCTTTAAATTTATTTTGACATATGGGTCTACTCCTACAAGCTGTGTGCGCGCATGCGTGCGTGTGCGTGAGGGGCGGGGCCTAGGGAGGGCGCCCTGTGCTCCAGAGCTGTGTCCCTGGCCACACCCCAGTCTTTCACTGTTAACAGTGTTTTTTGATGCACTTAGAATTCTGATTGGTGACATGTGATTCCTAATTCTTTGCTTAGGTCGGGACTGTTTTAGTTTCCTTTTTGGAAGTTTTTATGACCTTTTTTCTGCTGTAATTTTTTTTTTTTTTTTTTTTGCGGCACCGGCAATCGAACTCAACCTCGCACCTGCCGGACAAGCGCTTAAGCCACTGAGCCAAACTCCCAGCCCCTGTTATAAAATTTAGTTATTTTTTAGTTTTGTTTCCTTTCCCTCCATTTATCATACGATTTTGTTGGGGTCAGTATGAGAACTACAATCTCTTCTACCAGTGCTGGAAGTCAACAGAGCAGAACAACGCTGATCAACTAAGGAACAGCTTTGAGAGCATAAAGTCTGGAAATATGAAGGTAGGGCCCAGGGACAACGAGCAGAGCTGAGGGTTAACACTTAGAAATAATGTGACAGACAGATGCTTACTTATGTTTGTTTGCTTGTTTTTGGTACCTGGAATCGAACTTAGGACCTGTGCTTGCCAGGCAAGGCGCTTTGCCATTGAGCTAAAAACCTCCGGCCCCAGATGCTTGCTTTGAAAAGGTCTTGAGTAGTGCCTGTCCTAATGTAGTTACTTGAACTATGGAAAAATCTTTTCTGGTCAACTACCACCGGCCCCCTTTCCCCACTCCTATAACCCCATGGTTCTCCTTGCTCTGCACTTAGTGTAAATGTTTTCTGTGCAAGATATTGTTAAATTATCATGAATTTAAGTCAAGAAAAGAAAGTTTAATCCAATGAAACAAGGTTTTTGAAGACAGGAAGCGAACAGTCTAAAATTCCTTCCCATGTTGGGCCTCTTCAGCTTCCCGTTAACTAGTCTGCTGGCATGAGAATAACTGAATTTTTAAAAACTTTCTTTGTACACTGGGTTAACTTTGATGTTTTCTGAGGAAGGGTTACTTACCCGGACTCTTTCCATCTGAGTGCTGAATGGGTACAGCAATTCAAACAGAATCAGGCCTAAGGAAAAGATGTCCACTTTATGAGAGTAGTTGTTTCCTTGGATCTGAAATCCATATAAAAATATTTTTAAAAAATTAACGAGAGGCAGTACAATTGATATTACAGCATTACGAAATCCTTAAGTTTACTTAGCCACTTCCTGGTTTAAAATTAAGTGCATGTGCAGAAATGTTAGCAAAGAGTTAATCTCTCAAGCCTCCTGCCCGCGCGCCTGACACCAGGTAATTACATCCCTCACTCAGCATCACAGAGGGAAGAAAGCCCAGGTACCTCTGAGATATGCATCAGCAGAGCAGGTGGCAGAAACCTGGAGCCTGAGATGCTAACAAAGTAGGGAGCCAGTAACAGCTCTCGTTCCCCGAGGTGAAGTTTTTTCAAAGCCAACACTATCTCCCACCAATCTCATTCTAATCACCTTAGCCCTTGCCCATTTTTATGAGAAAATCTTCATTACTCCAAACCACTAATCAACCCTGGTTGGCCTTCATTAAGGCACTTAATTGCAGACTACTTTGCATCCTTAGTTGTATTTTTCATGCGCATATTTTTTTATTCTTTACGACTAGATTATAAAGTCCTCAAGGGAAGGGAACTATTTCTTTTGTCTCCCCCTCTTCCAGCACTGGGCTAAGTAAAGAGAAGCCCTCAATAAAGGCTTGTTAAAATGATCAAATGAATCACAAATGAACTACTCTCCGAAGGAAAGCCTCATTGGAATTACAAGTGACCTCCTGGTGACTCAGAGGAGCCCTTTCATTTGTGAGAATCTCTCCAGGTCTATAACTTGACACTTGGCTCTGGAGGAGGAGGGAGTCACATGGGAAGTGATGGCACCAGCATCAGTGCTTCGGGCCCACAGGCCAGGGTTCAGAAGCCCTTGGTGACCTCCCCTTAGTCTACACTGTTCTCTGTGTCCACCCTCTACACTTCTGCCAAGCCAGCCGCCTCTGCGCTCAGCAGGTGGAAGGCCCCGGGACCATCTCGACTGTCACCCTCTCCCTTCTAAGTGACAACAGCAGTCTGAACCCTCCCTTACCTCACATCTTTGGGGCTTGGGAAGTATTCAAAGAAATACAAGATTTGATTGAAAAATAGGGTAAATGATTACATTAAGTAAACTTTATTACAGTAGAAGACACACTGCTAACCACCCTGACAATATGCAGACTTACGCCATAGTACTTGCCACTCTGAAGCAGTTCAAATAAGTCCTCTTTTGTGAAAGTATTTAGTTGTACTACTGTGGCTGCCTCAGTGTCCCGAACCAATTCAAAATGCTTACTTCTCATAGCCATTTTGACTCTGAGGAGGAGTCAAAAGCTGCACATGACGGATGGAGTGAATAAGGCGGATGAGGACACACCGTAATGTTCTAGTGCGCCTTCCTTTCTGTTGGATGGCACTTGGCAGCAGCGTTCACACCTAGCAAAGACACTCACGAAAGAACACTTCCAGAACTGCTCCAGAAGGTGGTAAGGACGACGGGGTAAGTGCGTCTCAAGTAAGGGGGACTGACGGCAATGTGTCTTTTACTGTAATAAATTTAAACATACCCCAAATTTTTGATCAGACCTTTTATGTTACAAAATAACGCTTATAGAGTACAGCACTAAGGGACACCTTCATACACTCGTCAGCAAAATAAACAGAAATTCATGAGAGGTAACTGGATAAGAGATGTTTCCTCCACTTAATGATCCTACCTAACTCTCCCACCCTAGGGTAAATGGAAAAGTGATGAATTTGGTGACAAGGGTAGTTATCCAAGTGGCACTCCTAATAACAAAATTTACAAGTAACCAAAATGTCCAAAACAAATGTTGAGTAAACTGCTGAGCTGACTGAACACAATGCAGCCAAAAATATCTTGCAATGTTTAATTATACAGGAAATGCTCACATTTTAATATTGTATCCAAAATGTTACAGAACAAAATCCCAATTTTCTAAAAGGATGTGTATATATATACAAGAGAGTTGCTAGCCACTGTTAATGGTTTAGCGATTTTTAGTAAGTAGCTCTCACTTTTTCTGTTTCTTGTATTGTTCACATTCCTAGATAACAAATTAATATATAATAAGAAAAGAATGCTATTTTATAATTTTAAATATTAAATATTTTGAAAAAATATAACTTAACGAATACATGAAAAATTATCTTTACAAAATGCCTAAAAAATCAGGAGCTAAATATAAAATCTCAAGGGAGGAAGAATATAATGTATCTTTTCAGAGTTTAAATAGACTGTTTCATCACTGCACACACTAGATAGGGTTAATCTTTTTTGGTATACAACTAAGAATGAATAACTTTTCTCAAAACTTAAAATTTAAAGTATATTTTCAACCACTTAATATACATACGTATGTATGTATGTATGTATGTATGTATGTATTTTGAGACAGGGTCTCGCTATGCAGTTCAGGTTGTCTGGAGCTCACTTTGGAGCTCAGGTTGTTCTCAAACTTGCAATGATCCTCCTGCCTCAGCCTCCCGTGTGCTGGATTATAGGGGTGTATGTGCCACCCCACCCAGCTTAAATAATAATTAACTTTTTAAAAATGCTATTAGAAACCCTTCAGTATTAACTCTGATTTATGACAATGTAGAAAAACTAGGAAGCACACAGAACCCCAGAACAGATTAAAATTTATTCAAAGTCCCCCTAGCTCAGAAGCCATGACTGTTATGAGTTATGGCTTTCCTGATCTTTTTTCCTCTGAATATAAATAAGCATTTATAGCATTCTGCAGTTTCTCACAACATCAGTTTTTCCTTTCACCAGTCCTGGTCATATCATTTAACCAGGAGAGTTTCATTACTCAGGCCAACAGATTGCCTTTTCTACTTGTGCTAGCTTGGATACTTTAGGTTGCAAATAATGAAAATATGTATCTCTGCTGCACCCTTTCTAATATATTTGTGTGTCTCCCCCCACCACCACCTTTTTTTGTTTGTTTGACATACGGTCTCACTATGCAGTGCAGGCTGGCCTTGAACTCATGGCGATCCCCCTGCCTCAGCCTCCAGAGCGCTGGAATTCCAGGTGCATGCCACCATTCTTCCCTTCAAGTTCTGACTATCCTTCTGATTTCCAACCATGATGACCTCCCTGGGATCCGTCCTAGGCTCGCTTTCTCTCTGTGGCTCCTTCCTCCCCTCGCCCTCCTGAGCACTAAACCCCTTCAGCAGAAATGCGCTTCAGGATCCAAGGTCCTGAAAACAAACTGATCCCCACGTAGAACCTTGACAACTTCTATGCATTTCAATAGTGTCATCTCTTTCATTATTTTCTTAGTACTTTACATGAGTACTTTACTTCACTACTGATAGTTACTTAGGGTGGGGGTAAGGGGTTCAGTTGCCAGCTAGCAAAATCAGAAGCAAAAACAAGAATCGAAGCAAACCTCTATCACCTCTGTTATTGTATTATAATCACAGAAAGACCCCCCCATCAACCCCACCTCAGATTATACTCAAGGCATTGCTTATACTAGGTAAGTACTCTACCCCTAAGCTACAGCCCCAGCCCATTCTACTTTATGTTGAGACAGGGTCTCACTAACTTGCCTAGACTGGCCTCCAACTTGTAATCCTCCTGCTTCAGCCTCCTGTGTAGCTGGTATTACAAGTGTGCAACACTACACATGGCTGACACTTAAAATTTCTGTTTTCAAATATAGTACACTAATGTTTTTTGTAGTCTGGAAGTAGGAAATGAAAATATATCTGACTTTATTTATCAATTAAATGTTGGCCAACCATATATAAAGCCCAATAAATATGTCTTTCACCTAGCTTCTTTTTGGAAAAAAAAAAATAGAGCCCAATCTCAGTTTCCCTTCTACAGGGATATTTAAACATATTTATTTAAGTGTTATCATACCTAATATTTGACTTTACCAATGCTTTACATTTTGTTTCCTGTATTTCCACACTTCTTTCTTTTATTGTCTTCAGTAGTGACACAGAAGACAGAAATACTGTTTTGGCCAGGGATATAGCTCAGTGGTACAAGTGCCTGCCTAGCAGGCGCAAGGTCCTAAGTTTCAATTCACGTTACCAAAAAAAAAAAAAAGAAGTATTATTTTAATTCTATTTGCTGAATTTAATCCCTACGCCCATCTTCACTTCCCTTGTTCTTATCACCTTCCACTTTCTAATCTGTTAATTTAATATTTTTGTTTCAAACCTGACTTATAACTATTTTTAAAATTACAAACATTTTAAGAACTTTGTTAAAAAAAATTTTACATTCAATTTCAGTCTCGCAGGAGCCATGGGTGCACATTTCTGACTGGCCTTGCTGGCTTCGCTGACAGTCGCTTTTCATCAGTAACAGAAGAACAGTGAGGTTTCTCTCCCGCTCTGACCCTCATCGGCCAGGTCTGCCAGTCACCGCCCCGCCACCACTGTCCCTACAACCATCTGTTTCTTGCACATCCTTCAGTGTTTCTTAACATAAACATAAGAAAACATAAATATACTTTTCCCTTCTTTTTTTTTTTTTTTTTTTTTTTTTTTTGCAGCACTGGGGATTGACCTCACAACCTCGCGCCTGCCAGGGCAGGCGCTTAAGCCGATGAGCCAAACTCCCAGCCCTAGTTTTTTGAGGCAGGGTCGCACTATGTAGCTCAGGCCAGCCTTGCACTTGCGTTGTAGCCCAAGCCGGCCTCGAACTCACAACGCTCCGCCTACCTCAGCCTCCCAAGTGCTGGGATTAAAGGCGTGAGCCACCACGCCCGGCTTACTTTTCCCTTCTTTACACAAAAGCCAGATTCCTGAACCTTGTTTTCTCTTGTGACAGAGTATTACTATGCAGTTCAGACTGGTCTTGAACTCACTATGTAGCCTAAGTTGGCCTTGAACCCATGGCAATCCTCCTGCTTCAGCCTCCCAAGTACAATGATTACAGGCATATACTGCCACTTGCATGGCTACTTAAGATTTATGTTTAACTCTTTTTGTGGCACTGGGGATCAAACTCACAAGCCCACACCTGCCAGCCAGGTGCTTAAGCCACTGAGCCAAACTCCTGGCTGGTTTTTAACTCTTACCTATTTAAAGATGCTTGATTTCTTTAGGATATAAAATTGTTTATTAAAATTACAACTACAAAACACAAAAGTATAAAAACTAATGTTCAGCTTTATAAAATGAAGAAAATAAACCAGAATGCTTACAGCAATTGTTTACCTCAGTAGTTCTAGCTTACAGTATGCAATAATTATTTGTTGTTCTTGAATAACTACTGAAATTAGAAATGAATTCATCTATTTTCTACTTTGTTGTAATGTGATCATACAACATTCACAGTGAAAAAAATGTAAGTAGTAGCCGGCCGTGGTGGTGCACACCTTTAATCCCAGCACTCGGGAGGCTGAGGTAGGCAGAGCGTTGTGAGTTCGAGGCTGGCTTGGGCTACAACGCGAGCACAAGATAGGCCTGAGCTACATAGTGCGACCCTGCCTCAAAAAAACTAGGGCCAAGAGTTTGGCTCAGTGGCTTAAGCACCTGTCTGTTAGGCACAAGGCTGTGAGTTCGATCCCCAGTGCCGCAAAAAAAAAAAAACAAGTAAGTACTATATAAAAAATAAAACTGATTTCACAAACCCAAAACAACAACATGGGGCAAGTATCTTTAATACGGGTCACAGAAAGAGATCAAATATTAGATCAACAATAAATCATGGTTATAAACAGGAAAACCATGCCCTTGGAACTAAGGGGATGTGAAGTTGTGACCAAAAGTGGAATTCTTTTTGACACAGAATGATAAGGCTTAGCTGCCGGCATTTCTGATGACTCTGACGCTTGTAAATGGCTGGGACATACATTGTTTCTTTCTTCCTCTTCCCCTTCCGAGTTTTACCCAGAAGATCTCTGCGTGTTTGAATCTTCTGTGCAGAAGAACAATTCCTTCGCTCATCCAATTCACTGTTGGGCAGGCATCCTGCATTTGCCTTTCTTCCGCGATCACTCAGTCGAGTCTGATGGGTAACGCCTTTCACGGTTTCCTTCTGCAGGGTCTCCATCTTGGGTCTGTTAAAGATTCTGTCAACTAGGTCCGGGGCTGTCTGGAGGGGAGTGGCAATACCAAACTGTCTGGCTTTTTTTGGTGGCAAAAAAGAACACAGATTTATTCTGTTGCTTCCCCTGTAACCCAGCAGGTGGAGCTCTGACTTCCGTCTTTCAATTCTCCCAGCGTCTGTGACCCCTTTTCCTTTCTATGGATTTGCCATCCTGAGTCCTCATTCACCTCAGCAGTTCTGGAGTTACTTCTTCCCAGCTTCCTGAATAACATGAACTCCAGCCCGGAGCTTAACCCGACTCATTTTATAGTAGAATCCATCTGGATTTTCTTAAGGGTCTTCTTCCAAAGAGCTCTGAGGGAGTCTTGTGTTTCATGATGATCATCTGCACTAAGGTTGCAATCTCCTTTTCTCCAGCAGTGCCAGATGTTTTGGAAAGCCAGGCCGGCTCCATTCTCTCAGTGCTGGCTCCTGGGTGCCTTGCTGCCACTGCCCCGACCTTCCTGGAAACCTCTTTTTTGTGTGTGCCTGAGGTGGCCAGATACAAGACCCTCACAGTCACAGCTATTTTTCTGCAAAACTACATGTGGTTTATTGACCTGCAGGGTTCAATACAAGCACAGTAGGCACAATTTGTTTTTCTCCTACCTGAATACTTGTATCATTTGAAATTTAAGATGTTTAAGTTTAGGATTTATTTGTTTTTTGTCTGAGACAGGGTCTCACTATACAATACAGGCTGACCTTGGGCTCAATTTGTAGCCAGACTGGTCTCAAACTTGCAACAATCCTCCCGCCTCAGCCTCCTGAATGCCAGGATTACAGGAGTGCACCACCACACCTGGCTGAGTTTAGGGTTCTTTGAAACACTTCTTAAAATTAAAAATATTTAAAACATGAGAAAGACATTTGAATACTGTGACAATTCAAGTACTTCAGCACGTCACTTTAGATCAGTAAAACAAAGTCCTGCTTCTCCAAAGCAGCAGCTATTGTTGGTCTCTGACACAATCACGCAGAGATAATCTAGTCTAGTGGTTCTCAAAGTATGGTCTGTGATCCTTGGAAAGCCTCCTACCCCTTTGGGATAGCTGTGAGATCAAAACCATTTTCATACTAACACTAAGACATGATTTGTCTTTTCACTGTGTTGAGAGACAGAATCTGAGCATGAAGCAAGGTACAGCACCAGCTGTACTAGTAATCATCATATTGCTCAATGTCACAAGTTAAAAATACCCCCAAGAAATCCGATTTCACTTAAAATGTCCTTACCGAGCAGTAAAGATTATTATTTTTATTTTTTCTGAGACAGGGTCTCACTATGTAACTGAGCTGTCCTTGAACTCACTGTCCTCCTGCCTCTGCTCCCAAGTGCCATGCTCACAGACATGCACACCATGCCTGGCCTGGAAATTATTAAATCGTAACCCTTCAGCACACATCTTCTTGCTAATCTGGGCAGCAAGACAGAAACTATTCTTAAAGTATTTCAGCTTCCCCGAATCACAATGGTTGTGTGAATAAAAGCACTTGTAGGGGTCAGGGATATAGGTCAGTGGCGGAAGTGCCTGCCTGGCAAGTGCAGACCTGAGTTTGATTCCTGGTACCCCCCCCCAAATAAAATAAAATAAACATGCTTGTGTGTTAGTTAATGCAACCACATACACCACCTGTGCTGTTCACAGGACAGCACTCAGAGTGACAGAACGACTGGTGGATAAACTGCCCTTATTCAGCCTTGGACACTTAACATTTTAAAAAAGACAAGCAATGTGCAAATATCTTTTTAAGGAAAACTGACAGTATTTGTTGCTAATGATAAAAGTTGAGCTTTTATAGCCGGGCATGGTGCCACATGCCTGTAATTCCAGCACTCAGGAGGCTGGGGCAGGAGGATTGTTGCAAGTTCGAGGCCGGCCTGGGCTACAAAGTGAGTTCAAGGCCAGCCTGAACTGCATAGTGAGACCCTGTCCTAAAAAGACAACAGACAATAACAACAACAAAAAGGTTGAGCTTTTAAGTGAAAATCATAATTTTGAAAAATCTGCAACCACCACTAGGCATTCCACAGTTTCCCAACACCTGAAAGGCCTACATGGTGAGACTCATGGGGATATTAACCGTGATTTTCTGATCTGTATAATATAACGTGACAACTTTCGAGAAGTACATAGCTTAGGGAACCAAGAGTTTCCAAGTGACCATGCACAATGTCACACAATCATGCCTGGGTGAAAATTCCATGTAAAAACAAAATGGACCAAGGGATAGTGAAATAATAGGACAAAATAAGCGTGCTTGCTCTTTTTTTCTTTCTCTTTCTCTCTTTCCCCTCCCTCCCTTCTGCTCAGTCTTTCTTCCTTCCTTAATCTCTTCCTTTCTTCCTTCTTTCCTTCCTTCCTTTCTTTCTTGTCTTTTTGAGACAATGTTTCACTATGTGGTTCAGGCTGGCCTTGAACTCAGTTTGTAGTCCAGGCTGGCCTTGAACTCACAGCAATCTTCTTGCCTCAGCCTCCCAAGTGCTGGGATTAGAGGCATGCACCACCACACCTGGCTGGCTTAGAGCTTTTAGATTCCACAGTGAAAACGACTTTTAAGAAATGGTCACACTGAATTATGATGTGCTATCAAGGAGGAGTATCCATGATTCCCTGAAATGAATACTGTTCTCATTTACAACTACCTATCTGTATGGGCCCAGATTTTCTTCATGTACCTCAGCAAATACAACATATTGTGAAGAATTTAACACAAAAGCAGATATGATAGAGTTAGCTTTTGTAAGTCGGATAATAAAGAGATTTGCAAAAAATGTAAATGTCACTCCTTTTTGTTGTTTTGGAAAACACCTTACATGATGAATTAATAAGGCTTTATAAATTTGTCAATTTTAATTTCTAACAGGGCAAATACTGACAGATAAAATTCTCTAGGAAAAACTTGCAGGTCCTCTGTCACTTTAGCAAGTGTCAGCATGTACTGAGACCCAGGTATGGAGACCGCGGATCTGAACCCAGAGAGCCTGGCAAGGTCTGCTGCCCTGGACTCCCAGCATGCCCTGCTGCCCACGCTCCAGGCCACATCCAGCGGACAGCACCTGTCCTCTGAAGACAAAGCTTCCCCCAAAGCAACGTTTCCCAGCCCACACACCTTGACTTCCTGCTTTCTGCACCTTCTGGAAGCTGCCTGTGAGTGATTAGATGGTCACTCCGCACAGTGTCTCTGTTGTGAGCTGGCTCTGAAGCCAGTTTCTAGACAGCCCCCCCGAGAGCTAACTGGACGAAATTTGGGAAGGCAATATTCAAGGTCTTTTGCTAACTTTCCGACTGCTGTCAGGTGCTGGTTCAGGTGGTGAGAGCATGTTTCCTGTGCTGTGTTTTTCTCGATCCATCTCCGATTGAGATGGAGTTGTGCTGCCTGTGGTACGTTACTGTCAGTTTTCCTAACTTTCTGACTTGATCCTGGGAATTTTAATCTGAGCCAGGCAGGAGGTTCGGCAGGCACTGCTAGCTTACTGCCCTGCTGACTGAGGTCTGACATACTCACCTGCTCTGGGCTCATATACAGCTTGGTCCCCACTTGTCCCGTGTGTGTGGCATATGCTGGCATGGGGGTCAGCACTGTCTGCTCTTCCTC
Organism: Dasyprocta punctata; assembly: GCA_004363535.1. Taxonomy (NCBI): domain Eukaryota; kingdom Metazoa; phylum Chordata; class Mammalia; order Rodentia; family Dasyproctidae; genus Dasyprocta; species Dasyprocta punctata. The sequence goes on from RJWM01023739.1 coordinate 17,421, forward strand.
GTCCTGGTCCATGGCCGTCACCAACCCAAAGTCTCCAACCTTGACCACGTCGTCCATTGTGAAGAAAATGTTGGAAGGCTGCAGAGGTTGCAACAGATGAGAGTACAATGATCATGTGTAGAGGAGAGAAAGAGAATTATTTAAATGATTACAGAAAGGAAACACAAAACCAGACATCTCAAGTATATTTCTCTTTAAAATTGGCTAACATGAAAATAAAAAGTTCTTCTATGCCAGACAAGTACCATGGAAAGGGAAGGGTGGCAGAGGTGGAGGTCTTGAATAGCTCCTCAATGAAAGCCTTAGAAACCCACATTCCCTAATATCCAGCATATAAAATCCTTGGTCATATTATTCTACATACTTTCTCTGGGTAACTTTCTGTACATTTATAACTAAATCATAACAATTATACCAGAAAATGCAAAATGCATACCGAGTGCTTGTAATGTGTCAAGCATTACAAGCTATTCTTGAGCAGTTTACTGATAACTTGTAATATAATCCCTAGAGAATGTTACCACTCGTGCCCCATTTTACAGATATGGAAACTGAGGCCCAGAAATTAAACAAATTGCCCACGGTTCCCAGGTAGTAAGTGGTAGAACAGCCTAGCTTTGTAAGAAAAGGATCTTTTGCTTTGTTTTGTTTTGGTTTTTCTGAGACAAGGTTTCACTATGTAGTTCAGGCTGGCCTTGTGCTCCCTTATGTAGCCCAGGTTGGTCCCAAACTCATAGAGATCCTCCTGCCTCAGGCTCCTGAGTGCTAGGATTATGGGCATGTGTCATCACATCTGGCGAGAAAAAGATCTTTTGTTTCACTGCCTTGTCCAATAACAAGAAAAGTTCTATGACAGCTAATCGCTATTTGATGATGAGTGAAATAAACATCTTTTCTGTTTGTTTGAGACAGGGTCTTGCTATGCAGTTCAGGATGGCCTTGAACTCACTTCACAGCCCAGGCTGGCCTTGAACCTCCTGCCTCAGCCTCCCGAGTCCTGGAATTACAGGCATGTGCTACCATGCCTGGCAAATAAACATCTTTTAGTTTGTGTCTGAGGGGGGAAACAGACTATCAAGGGGGAATAAGAACTCTTGGCTGGTAGCACCTAGGGTACCTCTTCTAAAACTTGAATGTGCAAGACTCTATCTACACTCTGACTTCTATCTTTAGTTCAAAACTCTTCCGTGAAACTGGTATCTCCAACCCCGTGTCCCACGGGCTCATCAAACTGAAAGTCCCTCACACAACATCTTTTCCCCAGAGACTCTCTACCTTGCAGATAACATAACATAGTCCATCAAATAAGGAAAAAGGAAGCCAGTTAGTCCATAAAATTGAATCTCATGCTTCAGATACTGCCAGAAAATAACACTGTGCTCCCAATATCCAAATGCACTGCATAAATTGAACTTTTTGTCGTCGTTGTTTTCCTGTGCTGGGGATTGAACCTAGGGCCTTGCATATACTAGGTAAGTGATCTACCACTAAGCTACACCCCCAGCCCTACAAACTAAACCCTGAAGCGATTCAATTACTGTGTACAACTAAAATCTATGGTAATAACCTGCAGATCGCCCCCAAGTAACCCTGTACCAGAGCCTGCAGACCACGCTGCCTTATTCTTTCCTCCTCACTGCTGTCTTCTGATGGCAGTTACTTCCTGAACTCAGAAACGGATGCTTTTTAGTTCTCCACACTGTAACTCCCTACGTTCCGTTTCTAAGTATCTTGACTCTGCATCAGGAACTGCCTTCTTCCTGTGTAACGACCCTGTAGTTGCCTAAACCAAGCCATATAATCCCTCTCTCCACAGGGGAGACTGGTTTAAGGTCGAGTCTATCTGAGACTGAGACTCAGGACTTCTGACCAATAGGGAGAGACAGCTACTTTTCTCTCCAGCTCCTATCCAAAAGACCTTTGCTATGGTTTGAATCTAAAAAGCCTCCCCAACCATCATGTCTTCAGAGGATCATGAGGGCTCTAACTTCATCGGTGGAATAATTCATTGATGAATCCATGATTCGATAAAATTACTGGGAGGTGCTGGACACTTAGAAAGTGCAGCCTAGTTGAAGAGCACAGGTCATGAGTACCCCACTGTGGACTCTCATTCTAGGCTCTTTCCTCTTTGGGTCCCCTTTCTCCTCTCTTCCTGGCTAGAGCTTTTCTCTGCCACACACTTCTACCATGACATACTGTGTAACTACAGACCCAAGAACAATGGAGCCAGTGACCATGGACTGAAGCCTCTGAAACTGTGAGCCAAAATAAACTTTTTCTCCTTGAAGTAGCTGGAAAGTTGACTAACACACCCTCCAAAAGGCAAACTAGCAACTGTGAGACTCCCTGATGGCTGTGCTGAGAGTATGAGGAGGGAACCTGCCTGAAAGTAGAAATAAGAAATAAGCAGAGAGAGAGAGACTAAGTTCTGGCCAAATCATTTGATCCTACCAAAAGTTTTACAACTGTAATCCTCAAAAGTTTAGTCACATGGGCCAACAAAGCTCCCTTCCTGGCTAAATCTGTATGCTTTCAGTTGCAAACAAAAGAAAATTCAAAATAAAAATGATATGAGCACTTGGAACATGTCGGGGTAGTGTACTGAGGCTGTAATAGGTGCACAGAATAGACACGGCTCAAACCACCATAGAAAGCAGAGGGCAAATCATTTGGGCGCGGCAGTGATGATGGAGGAGAAATATCAAGTCCTAACACTGGTGGCGAACCTATGGCACGCATGCCGCAGCAGGCTGCTATCACTGAAATCTCTAAAAGGTTTGCCATCACCGTCCTAGGAGAGCTCCGTGTATTTGAAGAACTGAGGAAAGTCCAAGGTGGACAGAGTAAAGTATAACACTAGAAGGCTGGAGTGGCAGGAACAGAGGATGCTGGCTGATGACCAAAAATGTGACCAAAATACAAACAGGAATGGCAGGAGTGGGTGAGGGTGGTTAAAAGATTTAACACCGAGCTCAATAAGCTAGGTTATAATGTAGCAAAATGTATAGCTTTTTCAACTGAGGAGAAAAAATGTTCATGGTATTTTTTTTTTTTTCCGGCACACTAAAAATCTTTTGTCTTTTGATTTTTAGAAAAACTGAAGGGGAAATTAACCTTTTCCTTGGAATTTCTCTGCTGCATATACAGAAAAATCTTTAGACAACATTATGGCACGGAACAAATTTCACCAACATCTCATGTGTATTATAAAATTAGCAGCAGAATATTCACTGTTAGTGAAAACATGATTATGTTGTCTTTCAACCTGGTGTGCACATACAACAAGCATGAAGTCCAAGAAGAATGTGTACATTAGCTAGTGGGTTTCTACCAAATGAATGTTCACTGTTTTCAAAGCTAAACGGCCAATACCCTCTCAGTTAAAGGTGCATGGTCTCCTGTAAGCCGTCTTCTCTGTTCCAACCAAACTCATCTCTGAACTTTTCACTTGGTACAGAACAATTCCTAGCATCCAATTTGTACTCAAATCAAAATCAATGAAGCACAGCAATTATATATAATAAAAAATTATATGGGAAAATAAGTATCATTTCTAATTCTTATTCCTGTTATCCCAAAAACTCTTAAAATACACTCGAGTCTAAAAATCTACTTAGGATTGTAGAATAAAATAACTTTTGCCCAAATAGCTACTTTCGTGCCTGAGACAAAAAGTTTGTGGTTACATAAATAAAACTGAAAATATTTAAAATGAAACCAAATCTGTCAAGAATTTAAGCTACTTTCATCAGAAAAAAATTTTTTTTTCACATTCACTACACACACAGTGACCACTATTAAAGTGAGTGGCAGAAATTAGTTAAATAAAAATTCTGTATACTTATTTTCACAGACATACTAAGGAAACACTGCAAGTTTCGTAAGAATTCTATGTAATTTAGCATACTGCATCACTACACTTTTCAGTACTATATACGATAAAAACGTAATTGAAGGCTTTAGAGCTACAATTCCCCTGTGGGTCCATGTGCTACCTTTCTCCACACAGCCGTCCCTGCAGAGTCCCCTGGGGGTGCCTGTGTCAGGGTCACAGGAGAAACAGGGAGTAACTGCTCCTGGTGGATTGTATTTAAGGACTTCTTTCTCTCCCCTTTAAAGACCACTGTGAACGTTACTGACAGTGAAATGAACGTAAGCGCAGGACAGAGGAGAACGCACGACTCATGCGATGCTTTCGAGTGCGACTCACTCCCGCAGTAAGCCTTGCCACACCGCCTCCTCAGCTCTCCCTGTTGCCTTACCCCCACCCTCCCTGGCGTCCTTCCGTGAACATCTGACCAGTCCCTCGGGTGCTGCCCTGAGCCCCCGGGCATCCCAAGGGAACCACACACCTTGAGGTCCCTGTGCATGAGCCCTTTACTGTGCAGAAACTCCACGGCCTCGGCGATCTGCAGGAAGATGTGCAGACACGCGCCCCGCTCCCGCTCCTCCAGCGTGCACCGCTGGTTCATCCAGTCTTTGAGGTTCTCCTTCCTGCACAGCTGCATCTGAATGTAAAGATACACCTTCGGCGAGCTGGGCTGCAGCTTCTCCGTAGTGTTCTTACTGAGATCTAAACTTAAAGTGGTCGGTCTTGGAGGAGAAACAGACAGGGTGGCTTCCGAAGAAGATTTGCTGCTGGAGTACTTGAAGGCAGTGAATTTATTAGCGCAGTGCTTGCCAATATGCACGCGGTTAGTTCTGAGCTCTCCTTTACTGGATGCGTTATCACAGCCAGAATCTTCGAACACTATGGAAGAGGACGTCTCCCTCGACCTCACATAGGGAGAAGCTTCGGAAGGACAAAGTTCAAAGGAGTGCCCCTCGTCATGGCCATCCACGGTGCCATCTTCCACGTCACAGTCTGTGAGGCAACTGTCCTGCAGGTTGTTTGCGGCATCCGCTGACCCACTGCTGCCCCCGTGCTCTGTTCCCGACAGTTCCAGCGGAGAGAACTGGCTCTCGGAGGAGCTGGTCTGGCCACAGGAAATCCCCACAGAAAAAGACCTGCTTCTCTGGGGCGAAGGAGGGATGACTTCGATATGCTCTTTTGTGGAGAAAGGGTCCATCCTGCGTATTTTAACGGATGGCGCGTCCATTGGGCTAAGAGAGCTGAGTGGCCAGTCTGTGCTAAAAACAGGAGAAACACAAAAGGAGGAGAGTAAATACGTGCTGATTAAGTTATCTCAGATGCTCTTCTTATTTCAAAAGCTTCACCTACAATAAAGTCGGTTACAAAATGACAAACAGCACAACCTGCACCCACTCCTGCTAAAACACCTTGATTTGAAAGATTAATTTATACTCGAAACAGCTATCTGGGGTGATCACATCAGAGGAACCAAGGTTTTCAGTGCAAAACACAAAGGCCTGAAGAACACCGAGGCCAGGCTTCCTTGGTGGCTGTGATTCTGAAGTCCCCAGGGAAGTTATAGTAGCTCACAGCTCCTTGAGACAAAGGTCAAGGAGGAGTGCACCGTAAGTGTCACAGTTGGAAGCCACCTCAGCGGGCCCTCACCACACACGGAAGCCCCTCCAGCTGCTGGCGGCCTACTGCACCTGCTTCCTCATCACTCTCCTGAGGCGGCTTCCGCGGGGCCTTCCTTTCTATAGCACCCAGCTAATGCCAGCAAGGCTGCCCAGCTACCTCAGGTTATCTTTAACTGCAAATATAAAACTGCCTGAAAGGGAGCTGGAAATTGTTAACTGCTAAAAGAAAAACTGAATACAAACTTACAAATGGAGACAACTAGAAGCAGACAATGTCTCACACTGAGAAAAGCCGCTGTGAGTTCCTCAATCATAATCCTAATCATACAGCACTGCTAATCAATACTTTTCCATAACCTCCTGTTTTCAAAAACTATACTAAATGTTACTTACAGAGTGGTCAGAGAGCATTCCAAAACATGATATAGAACATGGTCCTGCAGTTCTTTTTCTAAAGTTACAGAAATGATATTGTATCCACAGAAGCAAAAGGCCTAACAGGAAATAGTTTTAAACTATATTTAACCAAGTTACCTTTCGTCTTTCAGCCAGATTTCATCCATCTTTTCTTGCCACTTCTCTGGTGGTGCTTCCAGCCAGGCATTGAAATACCGCACAATTCCTGGGTGTTCAAGTTTAGCTAAGGCTTTAACTTCTCGCATTACCTTTTCCCGAGCCAATTCCCTGAATCAGAGAAAATAAGAAAATGCTGAAGGTTGTCCAAGGCTGAAGAAATATTCATATCCAGTAGTGAAAACAGAAAAATAAAATAAAATAGAAGCCTCACTTGAATTGAAAACTAGGAGTAGGTGTATTAGCCTCAGGCATAACCTTTAAAAAAACCACAGAGTAAGTCCTGCATTTAAAAAAAAATGTCCTTTAGTAATTTTTTTTTTTCTTCTGGAAACAAATACTACAAACACATCTGTTTTTTCATTCAAATAAAGCTTCTTGGTTTGACGAAAATGAGTCACTCTACACTCTTAAATGTTTGCTAGTAAACTGGAGAAGGAGCAGGGATAAGAGAAATACTCAGAAAAGACAGCTTAGCGTCCTGTCTCAGGAGTGTCACCACCCCTGACCCTTACAGAAACCTCCACGCCTCTATCCCATAGGCACTGACGGGTGACCGAGGAGCCTGCAGCCCTGCTAGGCCTCCAGATGCCTCTCAGCTCATCATACCCAATTAAGACCCACACGGCCTCCTTCACAAACTAGCCTTGTCTGATACATATTCACACATACATGAAAAATAAGGCGATAGACCAACCAGTAAAATGTATACAGGCAAATAAATGTGCATAAAATATAGGTATTTATTCACATACATACTTTTTTTTGGTTTTTTGTTTGTTTGTTTGTTTGTTTGTTTGTTTGAGACAGGATCTGGTTATGCAGTTCAGACTGGCCTTGAGCTGACTTTGTAGCCCAGGCTAGTCTCAAACTCCCAATGATCCTCTTGCCTCAGCCTCCTGAGTGCTGGGATTATAGGCATGTGCTACCATGCCTGACTTTACATACTCAGTTCTAACAGCCTGCTTGGGAGGCCTCACTGTACTCTGTGGAATACAAGACACGGATAAAGTATCTGATACCAATATTTACATATACACATACAAATGCATAGCCAACAAATATACAAACCTTCTAGTATGTCAATACCCTAGTAAGTGTATAAATATCCCCAAACACAATATTAATAAACAAATATGAAAAAGAAAAAAGCATCTGGATTTTATTTTCCGCTTTCACAATCTTTCTGATGGATTTAACCTCTGATTACTTTAAACAACATAAGTACATTGTATCCTTTACCCTGCCCAGAAGGTCAGCTACTCTGATTTTTCCCTTTGTGTCACTGCTGTTAATGTCCCCCTCTGTCTTAGTTACTTTTCACCTTGGTGAGACAAAATACCCCACACCCAAATTTAACAGGGGAAAAGTTTATTTGGCTCAGGTTGTAAAGGTTTCAGTCCATAATCTTTTAAAATTTTGAGACAGGGTCCCAATAAATAGCCCAGGCTGGCCTCTAACTTGTAATCCTTCTGTCTCAAGCTCCTAAGTAGCTGCACTTTTAACACCTGGCATCAACAGTTTTTTACACTTTTATTACTATAATAACTAGAATGTTTTTAAAAAATATTGCAATTTACTAAAGTTGGTAGTTACTACATATCCCTATGGGAAAGCCCTGAATTGTTAATAATCTAAAACAATATCCTATTTTTAAAGAAAATACAAAGTAACCTATATATAAGACAACATTTAGAGGGCAAAGTTACTTAGTAACACTAAGAACCTGGTATTTGGAATGCTGGAAACAATGTTCTCTGTGGTGACTGGGAGTACAGGTGTAAGGAGGACATCATGCCTATGGGATTAGATCACCCAGTGCTAACTCCGAGTTTACTAAGTACCATCCATTCATTACCTGTTGGGCAGTCGGATCCTCTTGATGGCATAATTGCAGTCATCTACTTTGTTTCTAGCTTCAAAGACAACTCCAAAGCCACCACGACCCATGCACTGAATTGGTTCAAAATCTGTTAGATATCTACAAGAAGGGGAGAACAGTAATAAATTAAAAGTTTATAATAGTTTTACTGTTTGGTTTAACCTTACGTTATTCTACATATGATACATAAATTTAGTAAGCTCACAGAATTTATTTTAATAAAGAATATGTTTTGAATTCTATCCATTACGTTCTTAGTTCTTGTTTCCATACATGAAGCAAACCTATTCTTACAAGTTTGCTAGGAAAAAGATTAAAAATCAAACATTTTGTTTAATTGGGAATTACTTGTTAATCATTTCCTGTTACAGTAATTGCATTATCTTTTTTTATTTTTTTTACTTATTTAAGAGAAAAAAAGACACATATACAAAGACAAAAAGCAAAAGAGACAAACAAATGACTAGAGTGAATGCACAACAGTAACATTACAGGTTTACAAAACAGGATGATAGAAACTTGACAATGGTTGCAATATTGCATATTGTTATCTTCAAAATGGTTGTTTACATTAATAGATATAGACATGTAAAATTGACCTAATCATATGAGTATTAATTGTTCTTTCTCAATAACGAATAAGTAATTACATTACCAATTCATCCTACCCAACACTTTCTATTATCTACCAAAATGCCACATTCTTAATTCTTAACCTTTTACCTTTTATGGCATTTTGCACTCAATTAAAAATGCAATCTCATTTCATTACTTATAAATTTTATGAAAAAATTCAATCAAGTCTGTTATATTTAAGAGCCGTTGTAACCAGAAGTCCTAGGAGGTAGAGCAGCCGCTGGCAGGGCGGCTTCCGGAGTCAGCAGCGCACAGCAGAAGGTCCGCACCGAAGCCACTCACCCGCCCCCTGCTGGCGCAGCGGGACCTGCACAGCGCAGCCGGCTTTGCTTTGCCCCAGCGGCGACTTCGCCGCCTTCACAGCTCAGAGCTGCAGGCTCCAGGCCCCGCATCGCGCTTCCCGGGGGTGGGGGATGCGCTCTATTCCGAAATCCTATTCTTTCCTCGTCCTGTTCACCTCACCACCTCTGCAGAGCGTTCTGGGCCCAGGTCTTAAGGTTCCTGCAGTACTGTGCACAGAGGACTGAACTATTTAGTCTCATTCTCAGGAGTCTGCAGTCATTTGTAGGCAGCGTGCTAGTCCTACGCCACTGTACTGGAGGGGCCCTTAGGACTTTCATTCCTCTTCATCTGCCCAGAACCAGGAACTACCTGCCAGATCCAAGGTCTGACAAATGTCTGTCGACTAACCCTGTGTAAATTAACAGATGCACGCATGCATGCTGTGGAAATTATTCCAACCACATGGGAGAGGAGAGCTGCACTCAAAGCTCTCTGGTATCCTTCAGGAGGGCAAGTTTACTACTCTGTGACTTGCACACTCACATTAATTTAGTAGTTGCCTCAGCTGGTCAGAGTGCGGAATTAAGAAGGAGAAACAATAGATCCCAACCCTCCATGGGCCAATTACTTTCACAGAGAATAAAGAGTAGCAATCCATACTCCTAAAAATAGCTAGTCACTGCACTGCAGCACAAATCCATCCCCCTAAATGCAAAAGGTCACACATTTCATGCCTTACTCCTGGAGGGCGAATGAGTTTGCTTCCTGTACCACATCTGCTAAAAGCTGATACGTGACTACAGACCTGTACGCACAAGCACCATTTCCTCCCCGGTGCCGGCTGACAAATGACCAAGCCGGGATCTGGATTCATGACTGAGCCCAGAGTTCACGCTATGAATACTGCCCAGGGTGTGACAGGCACACAAAAACAGGTCATGTTTTTATACAAATCTTATATTAAAAACAGTAGCTGCATTTCTCATACTTAATAAAAAAGAAAAGTTGGGTTAAGGTCAGTTCAGTTTTAGAGTACAGTACTGTAAATTCTCCTGACCTCGGCCTTGCAAACCCATCTTTATTCCTGATGCCATTCTTGTCTCATCCTGTCTCCAGCTGTCTTTTACAACTAAAGATTCAATTCCAACATGATCTCATTAATGATGCCCCCTTAAGCCCTTGTTTTTCTCGGTACCAGGCTTCCTCATAGACAGTAAGCCTCCCCAGGCCAGGCCCCGTCTTTCTCTCTCTCCCGGAGCCTCAGATCACAGCCTGCACACAGCTGTGCAGGGTCAGAGCTGAAGAAGCACTGGCCTCAGCGTGGGTGAGCAGAAGGGAGTGGAGTCCTGGTCCCCCCTCCTTCCCTGTCTCGGCGTCTGCGGAGGTTGACGGCCACAGAGGTAGCAACGAGCATCCTCATTAAACGAAGTGCAAGAGCAGCCCCCACCAATTGTCTGTCACCCAGTAAATTCTGCTTTTTCAAGAAATTTACCTGTTCCCTGCCATCCTGAAGCAGCTGGCTTGACAGAAAGCCTCGACTAATGCACACATCTAACCAATCACCTTCAGTCTTTTCTATCAGAAAACCAGTACTCTCGACATTAAGCAGCAAAGGCCTACGCCTTTTTCTTGCCCCTGTATCACTACAGCAACGAGAACTATGCTATTAAAACAAAAAAATAGCTGTAACCCATGGGTATGAAAAATAATCCATGGCACCATTTCCTCTACCACACAGGAGCAAAGGTGATGCTTCATACTGAAGAGAGTGTAACAGTTTCTCCACTTCTATTTTCAAATTACTGGAACTGCCTGCTTTTAGCGAACTCATTTCTCTTCTGCTTTTAAATATCATCTGGTCTATTAGTGGCTCCTCCTCATTTATCTCCCATTCCAACAGAACAAAAGATGAAGTAAAAAGTTGAGTATTTATCATACTCTAAATAAATATAGTAATTATTATTTGATATTATTAAAGACAACTCCAGTACATGGTAGATCCTAAACAATTAAGTTAAACAAATAGGAACTTAATTTGATGGCTGAAATTCTAAACTCTTCTAGCATTTCATTTTTAACCCTCTTAGGGTACATATCATTATTAATAAATTTAAGTTACTTGAGGTTTCCGGCTGTTTTATGTAGATGTTCACATATTAAAAAAAGAACTTAATTTACAGGTCACTTCCTCAATGCAAACAGTTGTTATAATGGAAATGGAAATGGAAGCTGTAATATTTCATAAGACTCTTACCGTGATACATAGCCAGAGTTTTTTATGTCATTCCAGCTACTGTCACTGGCTTCACCACTTACAGAATCATATTTATTTTCAGTCTGACACTGAGTTTCAGATTCCTTCCTTTGCTGATAAAACAGAAAACAAAATTACTACTGGTACAAAGCTGAATTAAAGTTAGTTAACTATCTTTGACTATAACATAGCATTGAAAAATAAAAGTAGTAAGAAAAAGGGAAGCATTATAGAACCACAACATAGAACATTCTGTTTTATTACATATAACAAAAAGTTTATCTTCCCACTGCTATTCCTTCAGCCTTAAGGGAGAATTTGGTGTCTGTTGTACGGTATGGGTATGCTGTGTGTACAGACTAAATATAATAAACAGCTAGAAAGAAAAAGCCCACATGCATAAGTACGAATTCAGAACTCTAGGCAAAACCAGAGCAATTTTTCCCAGGAAATTCTGCAGATGTTCTGAGAATGCTTCTGACAATAGGAAATCGGGTTTGGCAAGGTCTCATTTCCAATGCCTCGTCACCAATATCTTCAAAAGGTTTTCCAGAGGATGTTAACAGTTGTTCTGGCCCGAGACAACACTGTGGTTCATGTGTTCCGTCACTAATTCTTTAAACAAACCATTAGTAGCTCTGACTGTTGTGCCAGTCACTGGGTAAGAACTGGGGAGGCAGAGGTACCCACAGACTGGCCTCTGTCCTTAGGACTGTGCAGTGGAGAGGCAGAGAGAAATCTCCATCCTATCAACCATGTTAGTAAGGGAGGACAGGGTGTTCTGACACAGAGGAGGAGGTAAGGGAGAGTTCCCTGAGGACACGATGACCAATTTCAAACTTAAAGACATGTGGGAGTTAATCATGTGGGAAGGGAGAAGAGTTGGGGAACAGAGTTCAGAGGCAAGGTCAGAGGAATGAGTACTATCAGGTTCCTTTAAGGAGCGTGTGATCTAAACTGGGCTGGTGTGGTGGTGCACATCTAATCCCAGCATTCAGGAGGCTGAGGCAGGAAGATTACCATGAGTTTGAGGCCAGCCTGGACTATATAGTGAGATCCTGTCTCAAAACATCAAAAAAGTGGGGAGGGGAGAGGGAGAGAGAGAGATGGGGGGAGACAGAGAGAGAGAGAGAGAGAGAGAGAGAGAGGGAGCGAGCGCACTATGTGGGGGATTGGCACCTGTTCAGCAAGGAGGCTGAGCAGCAGCAGAAGGGGAGGAGGGACAGGGATGAGTGAAGGGTGAGTAACGAGAGACGGAGCACAACCCATTTAGAACCATGCACATTTTGAGAAGCATGGACTACACCCTAAGAACAAGGAAACAAACAATCAAACGGAGCTTGTTATTAGAGGTTTTCCAGCAGGGAAACACAGCTACAGTTAGTTAGGCGTGGACACGGAAACCAGCTGGAAGCAATTTTAGTAACTCGGGAGAGATGTTATGCATTTGTGCTGGGAAACGGAAATTGGAAAAGGGAGGGAGAACCTGACAGCATGGGTGACTGGAGAGGGACACAGCCATTCCGGCTCTGGTGACTGAGTCTGACAGCGCCTTTCGGTGAGGGGGAAACGCCCAGAGGCACACGCTCGGGATGGGAACGGAGAGGAGCAGCGTGCGGGGCACGGCTCCCTGAGCGGTGTACACAGCTCCGACCACACAGCCGGCCCAGGGAGAGCACGGGGAACCTGCTTCTGCAAGGACGGAAGCTGGGCAAGCCGGGGAGACTGTCGGGCAGTCCGCAATGACAGGAGAGTGAGCCCTGCCATCTCCCACTGCGACCTGGGGAGCAGAGGAGGATGAGGTCCTAAGGGGTCCACGCAACATCCAAGGAGACCAGGAGAGGAGCAGTGAGCCAGGGAAGACAGGCAGGAAAGGTCCAAGAGAGGGGTTTGACAGTGTCACACACACAGAGGTTCCGTTAGCTGAGAGTTGGAAGGTGTGGCGTCACGAGAGTACAGTCATCCTCATGGAATAACATTTCAATCATCGACAGCCCACATATACGAGAGTGGTCCTGTAAGATTACAATGGCACTAAAAAGTACCGATAGCCTGGCATTGCACTGTGCTTTTCTATGTTTAGACACACAAACACCATCACGTTGCAACTGCCCACAGTGACATGGTAGACGGGCTGGCAGGAGCAAAGGCTCTCCCACAGGGCCTGGGTGTGCAGTAGGCCAGGCCATCAGTTCATGAAGCACCTTCCACGACCTTTTACAACTCTGAAACTGCTTAATGACACATTGCTCACAACATAGCTCCATCATTAAGCAATGCATGACTGTTTAAGCAGCCATGATTTTACAGCAAAACTTAAATTCCCCATTTACCCCACTGCCACCACATAGCAACTCTTCTATATCGCCAAGGTTTAGAAAAACATTAGCTTTTTCAAGATGTCTTACTCTGTGAGGCTGAGGACGGAACAGTCTGCGCACGATAAAAGTAGTTGCTATGATACAAAACAGAATGGTTCCAACTATTTCTTTCCACCAGTGTAAGAGGAGAACAGGATCCTTTTTGCGGATATTCTTGTTGTAACTTGGGGTGTCAAAGACTCTGACTGTGATCTGTGTGCTCCGTTTGTTCCTCTCCCTCTTGTAGTATGGCAGATAATAACCGTTATCTTCAAAAACAAAGAAAAAAGGCTTGCGTTTTAAGATAAACCAAAAGAGGCCCAATTATAACTGTTAAAATTATCTATTTTCCTAGGGCATATAACAGTATTTCGTTATTTCTCTTCTTTAATGCATTTCAAGCATCTTCCTTGCCTTTTTCCCATGGACACTTTCCTTTCTAACATAAGCATCTTGAATTTTCTTTATACAATATACTCAATAAAACTAGAAAAAAATTAAGAACCATCTCATTCATTCCCTCAATAATTAATTCAATCTTTTAAATATGAAATGAGTACTCAATATTCCTTCAATACATTTTAAGCTTTCCTTTCACTTGGGATCAATAAAATACCACCACATTTTTACCATGAATCCTTCTTCTTCTTCTTTTTTTTTTTTTTTTTTTTGAGATTGGGTTTCACTATTCAGTTCAGGGTGGCCTTGAACTCACTATGTAGCCCAGGCTGGCCTCGAACTTGAACTCACAGTGATCCTTCTGCCTCAGCCTCCTGAGTGCTGGGATTAGAGGTGTACACCACCACACTCAGCCCATGAATCACTCTTTACAGCTGTAGGAAAA
>RJWM01023740.1:0-31654 GCA_004363535.1 Dasyprocta punctata
GGGGACTCAAGTGAATTTCTAAGACCATAACATATCTTAGTATCAAGATCAATACTGAATTAGCAGACATGGCTAAGGATAACTAGGGGGAAATAATTAACAAAATTAAGGAGGATTTGCACCACTGGGAACCATAAAAGTTATTTTATGGGTCCATGTAAATGTAATAAAATCTCTGTCTGTTCTGCAATTTAATTTCACATCAAAAAGGTCCCCACAGATAGCCTGTAAGATTATTTTACTAAAATTGAATGTGTCTCTGCTTCCTTATTCTAAGTGAGAAAAAGCTTACTCTGCTCACAAAGTTATGTTTCACGTGGAGAAAGGGAATAGGTCTCATCCAATCCTGAGCACTGGCTAATGGTAGCTACTTGGAGTGGGCAATCTAATTAATTTTATTAGTAATAGCCCTCTATAGGTGGCAAAGGCAGAACATGATAAATCAAAAGGGTGCTTACAAGAACAGCACAGACTTTTATCAAACACAAATCAAATACTAACCCTAGAGGAATACAAAGAGGACAGTGTTTGTAGCATAGGCATTCCTAATGTTACTTCAATACCTAGTTTCACAGTTTTAATGAAATGTAATTTACACATCTTACGGTCTGCCCTTTTAAAGTAACTGGATGGTTTTTAGTGTTTTCAGAGTTGGGAAATGATCGTCACAATAAATTTTAGATGATTTCATCACCCCTGAAAGAAACTGCTCCAGTCTCCTCCCTCTGTGCTTCAATACCCCCAGCCCCGGTAACCAGGCAGGCAGGTTCCTCTGTGGCTCTAGATTCGCCGGTTCTGGATGTTCCATAGAACTGGAATAAAATATGATCTTTTGTGATTGGCTTCTTCACTTAGCGTAATGCTTTTAAGTTTCATCTATGCTGTAGAATGTCCAGTGCTTTGTTTTTAATTGCCAAATAATATTCTAATGGTTATACTATTTTTTGTTTTTCTTTTCACCAGTTAGATAGCTATGTGGGTTGTTACTCTCTCTAGCTATTATAAATAATGATGCAGTGAATGCTTATGTACAAGTTTTTGTGTGGAAATATATTTTTATTTCTTTTGGGTATATGAGTAAGATTTCTGGGCCGTATAGTCACTTCACATTTAACATTTTGTGTTCCTGCCAATGTGGAGGAACTGATTCCTACACACGATCACAGCATTAGCATTCATATTTACATTCCCCCACATTTTTGCCAACACGTGTCCTTTTCTGTCTTTGTGATTGAAGCCATCCTGGTGGGGATGAAACAATGTCTTGCTGTGGCTGTGATCTGTTCCCCTAAGGACTAATGAGCAAATCTGTCTGTGCTATAGGCCATTTGTACATATGGAGACAGTTCATGTCTTTGCCTCTTTCTTTCTTTCTTTCTTTCTTTCTTTCTTTCTTTCTTTCTTTCTTTTTTTCTTTCTTTCTTTCTTCTTGCCTTTCTTTTTTTCTTTCTTGAGACAGGGTCTCACTATGTAGTGCAGGCTAGCCTTGAACTCACTTTGTAGCCCAGGCTGGCCTTGAACTTAGAGTGAACCTCCTGTCTCAGCCTCCCAAGTGCTGGGATTACAGGCGTGCACCTGTATTTTGCCCATTTTTAAATTGGTTTATCTTTTTATTATTGAATTTCAGGAGTTCTCTGAATAGTCTAAATACAAATCCCTCTTAGCAGATACATGATTTGCAAATGTTTTCTCCCCTTTTGTGGGTTGTTTTTCATTTTCTTGGTTATGTTTTCTGAGGCACAAAGGGTTTGATTCTGTGTTTCCTTTTGTCATTTGTACTTTAGTGTACTAACAAAAAGGCTTTGTTTAATCCTGAGTTACAAGGATTATTTCCAGGTTTTCTTCTAAGTTTTACAGTCTTAGCACTTGTTTTTAGATCTATCATTCATTTTGAGCTAATTTTTGTGTTGGTGGAAAGAGAGAGTTCAGCTTCATTGTTTCACATGTGTGGGTCCTGAAATGCATTTTAAGTGATGCTTCATTCTCATTTTTTCTGTGTTCTGAGAAACACATATGCCTAACTTCGAAAAGGAAAAAGATTGTCTTTGGTTTCCTCTCTTATAATCTGTATTTGGTATCCCAGTCATGTTTAGTCTGGGTAAATAAAGACCCTCTCAGCTGATGCCCAAATACATTGGCTAAAAAATATTCCACAGTTACTGGAAGAGATGCAGGTTATGAAATCATATCCAAGAAAATGAATTTTGAAAGAGAATGACCATTTTTCTTCTATGAAATTCACAAAGATTATAAAAACTGATAACTCTAAAATTGAACAATGACATAATTTAAAGGGGAGTTCTCCTGCACTGTCCTCAGGAGTGCAAATTAGCACAGTTCTTTCTGGGAAGCACCTTGGTCATATTTATCAAGAGTCTCAAATATTCACACTGTCTGAGCCAACCCTTCTTCTAGTGTTCTTCATAGTTTGTTGACATGGATATATCTACAAAGATTTTCATCCCACTATCTTAATAACTGATTCTTTTCCTGCTTCTGAAATTTTAAATTCACATAAAATCTTGAGCATGTGCCCTCAATATATGTTTATTTATTCACAAATTATGTACACTAATACAGGATATATACTAGACAGCACACAAACATATAATAGATTAAAGGGTAAGGTGAAGATAAAATAAATAACAAAATAAATCCTAATTTTATTTTATTAATAATGCAGAAAACCTTTCTTCTTTCAATAAAATTATTTTAGTGACCTTTTAGAGAACAGTGTAGTTGTCAAATCTGATGAGATCATGGTGTCTCCTCTAGATAAGGAGGTTTGTTAGTTGTAAAAGTGTCAGCTCTGCCATTTTTGGTATTCAGTGGTGCTTGAGTGGTTAGTGTTATCTTTAAGGTACATGCACAAGAATGTTCCACTACTGGTCTATTTTGAGGTCGTATTCATACATTTTCTTACAGAGACACACAAAAGCATAGACAGACTGGAAGCTATGCAGCTGGGACACTGACTACCCTGCTTTTCTCAAGTCCTAACTGACAGGGCTCCCCCGCAGGGGCCTGACTAGTCATTATGAAAGAGGTCCAAAGTAACAAAGAAAACCACAAAAAACGTCTTATCAGTGTTCTTCTCCCCAGGACTCCCTCCCTGTTCTTCCTGCGCGTGCCAAAGATTTCCCAATCCCCCACTAACACGTAGCACCAACCATCTCCATCCCCTAACCAAATTCCCTCCCCTGTGCAAGTGCATATAAGCCAGCCCCTCTTCTGTCCTCTGTGGTGACTCTGCTGGGCCTGCATGGAAGTGTATTTTCCTGCTCCCCTTGTTGTTCCATGCCGCTTTAGATTGATTGCCCCAAATATTCACTCAATCACTAAGCCCTTTCTTTCCTGAGAACCCCTCTCCCATTTTCTTCTCAGGTATCATTAGCTGATGTCTGCATCTTAATGGATTATTTTACACCTTCCTAGAGAGAATGCCCGATTTTTGAGGTAAGTTTCATAACACCACATGTTTTAGATCTTGGGTTTTGAAACCAGATCATGTTTCACATCCTGAGTGTCACACTGGTACTGACCACCAATTTTTTCACCTGTAAAGTGGGGAAAGAAGTGTTGTGTCCTCCCTAGAGTTATAGTAAGAATGCAATAAAATAATATATGTGGAGTGCTGAACATATTTGGTGCTTGAATTATGTACTTAGTCTTTGTGTTCCTATGATAAGGTGCCAGGCATTGAGCAATACATAAAGAAAAAGAGTCTGTTTAGCTCATAGTGCTCGCATTTGGAAATCATGCTATCTGAGCAACCTCCTGGCTGCATCACAAAATGGCAGAGAAAGCGAAAAGGAGAAGCCATGTACAGGGCACGAGTGTTAGAGAGCAAGCTGAACTTGCTTTACAACAACCTGTGATCTTGGGAACTAATCCAGTTCCACAAGACCTGACCTGCTCCCAAGGAGTAATCCATTCATGGGCACAGAGCTCCCACCAGGCCCAATTTCATTTTAGGACTGGGGATCAAACCCAGGGCCCTGTGCAGCAAGGCGAGTGTTCTCCTTCTGAACTACATCCCAGACCCCAGGCCCGGCTTCTTACAGCCTTACCTCAACACCGCCGCACTGGGGACCACCGTCCTAGCACATGAAACTTCAGGGGACAAACCACATGCAAACCATTGCATAACATTAGATTAAAGAAGAACATTACCCTTGAAAAAGTAAGGCATGGCTGTAAGTTCCATAAAGGCAAGGATGCGAATCTGCCAGGCTGTCTTCACTGCTCCCACCCCGGCCTGGCCCACGGTCATGTTTAGAAACACTGCTTTGGAGGTCCATGGGTGTGCCTGCTTTTAGTAAAATCTAAAAGCCATCTTGGATCATGCACTGAAATAAAAGCTTGAAAGACTGATTTTTGCTATTATTATTATTATTGTTATTTTGCAGAATGAGTGAACCAAATGCTGGCTAAGCACAGACACGACACAGCGCAGTAGCGGGGAGCCGCTCTACTTCATACACTAGCAAGTACACGAGACCGCGCGGAGGACAGCTCTGAGTAAATGCACAGAATACATTTTTAATTACAGTGATGCTAAACTCTGTTGCACAACTCAAGGTAAGTTTAAATGATTTGTCTTTGCCAGATCTTTTCTGTAGCATTCCTTCACCCCGAAAAGCCCTGGACCATCCAGGCTTTCATCCTGGGATCCTGTGGTCAGAAGGCGGCCTGAGGATTTTGTTCTAAATATATAGCAGCAGGAGAACGTGAAGCTTTAATTACTAACTTATTTTAAAATCCAAGCAGAATCATAAATATGATGTAAATTCACACCTGGGAAACTGCTTATCCTCACTCTGTATTTTCAGACCAAATCATACTTTTGATCCTGCGTATGCAAGTGTTTTGCACAGGAAAGCTCAGTCCCTTGGCCACAACCCAGCCCCAGTCAGACGCCTTGCAAACCCATCCTATTGATCAAAGGGAAGTTCTCTGTGTGGTTCCTTGCACAAACAGCTCTCAGAACTAGGAAAACAGTGCAGCCTGCGTGTCCGGCTGCTGAACAGCTCAGAGCTTTCTTTCCATGTGTGAAGGACTGAATATTTCATTGAATAATGCTTTCTTTCCAAGGGGACCTAGCGTATTTTATTCAGAGTTACCCAAATTTATATTTTTTAGAACTTGAGGTTTCGAGTCCTTCAACTATAATATCAGATGCCTCTTTGAGGGCTGCAGGATGATTTGATCTTAATTTGAAAACAAAGACCATTTCTTGCAATTTATTTTAGGCTAAGAATTATGGAGTTGAAAATAATTTGTTTGGGAACTACTGGACCCAGTAGTGTTCTAATTTATAGGGGCCACATATCCAACAAGCCATTTCTCCATTCAACTTTTTTTTTTTTTGTACTGCAGATTGAATTCAGGGCCTTCACACAGAGCTGGATTCACAGCCTAGTTTATTTTATTTTTCTGAGACAGGGTGTTGCTAAGTCACTGATCAGTTGCCCAGACTGAGCTTGAACTTGTGATCCTCCTGATTCAGCCTCCTCCACAGGATTACATACCTGTGCCTTCACACCTCTCCTTTAGACTCAATATTGAGATCCCACAGTGCTACTACTGATTCGGATGAGGTACCAGTTCTCTCTGCTGAAGAAAGGCCGCAGGGTCTGTGGAGCACCCTCTGGTATAAGAAGGGTGCTGTGATCTCCCATCAAACTTCAGCCATGGCAGCCTGCAGTGTGGGTTCCCAGGGTCTGAGTCTTCACAGGATAAAGTGGGGTCAGGGACCACCTGAGGGGTCGGGACCCCACCCAGAGCTCAGGCCGCGGCTTCCATTTAGTCTTCTCCGCTTCCATGTGCCTTTGAGGACCACATCCAAATACAGGCAGCTCTGGCTTCTTGGGAGAATCCAGGCATGCATGGCTCTCCTCTGAGCTCCTTAAAAATGAAGACAAAGACAAATACTTTGTGTCTTTTTTCATCCAGCTTAAGATCATGGTTTTTATAATCCAATTCATCTCAGCCAGTTTGGAAAGTGAGAGCAAGACCAGGAATCAGACTTGGGTGCTTTGATTCATAGATTATGATCTAGTTGCATCCAACAGAAGAAAGAAGCTTGAATGCTGGATTCCAGTTGTAGCTTTGTCCTGGATTCCAGCGACCTTGAGCAAGTGACCTTCACCTCTGTGGGGCTCGGGTCCCTCCTGTGACACTGTCTCTTCATTTTCAAACAGGTAAAAAAAAACTTGTGTTAGCTTGGTTTGTTTTAATAATCAGATGGAGCTACATATATGAAAATTCTCTTTAAACATTTAAAGCAGTTCAAAAAAAGTTTTTTTTTAAACTAGCCATTTATCTATAGAAACTGTCTTAAAATATTACATAAAATAACGCCAAATCTAGAAATGCATAAGAAAAGATGAGGCACTGTGCGATTGTCGCACTAGATATTATAGGACGGGGGAAGCCAGTGTTGCTATTGAGGCTCTCAGGGGAAAGAAGTACAAAACCCATGTATGGGTATTGATCCGAGGCAAAAGTCCAAGGAAACTGTTGCGTTTTCAACAAATACACAAAGGGCCTGATCTCGATATGAAGTTTGTTGCCTCACCTGAGCTGAGATCATCGGGGGTCGGCTCCGCCACTTCCTGCCAGTGCAGGCCCTCTGGGAGTCCCTTGGCCTCCGCTTTCCTTCCTGGGGGCCGGGGAAGTGACAATCACGCAGAGAACGTCACTGGCTTGTTTTAAGGCTCAGCCTGGTCTGGCTTAGCACCCCTCCAACAGTGTGGACGGGCGGTGCAGATTTCGCTGGCCAGTTTCTTGATAAGATGCTGAAGAGGACACAGTCTTAAAACGCCTGGAAACAACATTTACCCCCGCCAGGCACGGCGGCGCACGCCTGTAATCCCAGCACTTGGGAGGCTGAGGCAGGAGGATCATTGTGAGTTTGAGACCAGCCTGGGCTACAAAGTGAGCTCAAGGCCAGCCTGAACTGTATAATGAGACCCTGTCTCAAAAAGCCAAAAACAAACAAACCAACCAACAAACAAACCATTTATCCCAGTAACCCTTACATACGATTTTTCTACTACCAATACCCCTTCTGGGCTTTTCTCTGCCAGCACCTCTGTGCTTTGGTCTGGGAACCTGCATAACCACTGCCGTTCTCCTTACTCAGTGAACGTGAAAGGCCGACGCACACACTGTGACAGTTTAGAATGTGTCCAGCCTCTAAATCTATAGCTTTCAAAAATTTTGACCTTGGCTTCAGAAAGACACATTTTATATTGCAACTCACCATACACGTGCCTAGATAGAAAGTAGAATCAAATATTTCCTGCACCAATTTTAAGACCTGAAATTACTCCTAGGTTAGCATTTGAACATCCAAATTCCTTCTAGTGCTTCCTGTGTAGGAGTTTCAAATGAAAAAAGCATCCTGGAGCTGGGCATGGTGGTGTGCAGCTATAATCCCAGCACTCTGGGAGGCTGAGGCAGGAGGCTCAAAATTTCCACCTTAGCCTGGGCAAATTAGTGGGACTTAAAGAGATCCTGCCTCAAAATAAAATAAAATTTTCAAAAAAAAAAAAAAACTGGGGATGAAGCTCAGTATGAAAGCCCTGGGTTTGAGTCCCAGAAGCACGCGCACGCACACACACACACACACACACACACACCACACATACCCTCGCATCGCCAGAGCAAGGTGTATAGCGCAGTGGAGTCAAAGCTGGGGACGGTGAGGCCTGCACTGGGCGGACTGTGCAGCGCAGTCTGTGTGGATGGTTAAGATGAAGCATATGGATTCACTTTAAGGTTACACACGACTTGTTTTTTTGCTAGGTGTATTGGCGTACCCCTGTAATCCTAGCACTCAGGAGCCTGAGGCAGGAAGATTGCTATAAGTTCAAGGCCAGCCTG
The DNA here is from genome assembly GCA_004363535.1 of Dasyprocta punctata. Taxonomy (NCBI): domain Eukaryota; kingdom Metazoa; phylum Chordata; class Mammalia; order Rodentia; family Dasyproctidae; genus Dasyprocta; species Dasyprocta punctata. Next base: position 7,891 of record RJWM01023740.1, read on the forward strand.
GGCTTTTTGAGACCCTGTCTCAAAAAACAAAGCAAACAAAAAATAAATTTATCAGTGTTTTGGAAACATCCAAAATCTTGTTGAATGGCTATTTTAAATACACCACTGAATGTTGCTGTAAGCTCAAGGCCAGCCTGGATTGCATAGTGAGACCATTTCTCAACCCCCACACACACCCATGTTTCTGCTTTTGTTTTTTCCTGGAGCAAGAAAATAAGGAGTGAAAGACTGTCGGCAGGGAAGGTGGAGGGAGGGGAACTTGGTTCTCAGACACACACCGCCAAGGCGGCCTAGGCCAGCAAGGCCTGGTGCACTCTGCGGCCTGCTCACACTCATGGTACCACACACAGCATCGAGGGAGGTCACGCGGGCCCCGGCCTGAGGTTCCGGTCCGGAACTCCTACACGCCAGCGTGCGGTTGACCTCCTTTAAATTGTGCTTGAACTGGGGCACACAGGAGTTGTTAGTTTATGTCAGAGCACAGACTAAGGGCCTCTTTCCAGCAAAAGCCCCTCGACATCTGAGTTTGGGTGCTCGTCCCCAGGTGGGCCTCAGCCCGGTGCCCCGCAGGTCTGATCTGAGGGAAGCGAGCCTGCAGGTGGGAGAGAGCTGCTGGGGGCCCGGCAGGTGTCTCCAGGCAGCAGGCCGGTGGGGCCAGGCCGGACGCCCCCTGCCAGAGACAGTGTGCCCAGGAGCGCTGGTTCTTGCTGCAAAGCGGGTCCTCGAGCTTCCGGACCACGCGGGGAGGACGGCCGGCAGTGGCGGCACAGGCAGGGGCTGCGGGTGGGCAAGGCGAGGCAGGCCGTGCAGCAGACAGCTGGGGCGCCCCGGCCTGGCGCCTGCCCTGGCTCTGCCCCGCAAGCTCCCACGCGGGGAGGAGCGCGCGGCACAGCCCCTCTGGGAGCAGGCCGAGGCCGGCAGCTCCGAGCCCACCGCGGCTCCCCGGGCACCCCGAGCGGGGCGGGCGCGGGAGGGACTGGCGTCTTGCCACGCTGGCCGGGAGGGGCACCCACCGGGGAAAGTAGGGTCTGAGCAGTTCGAAAGCCCTTTCCTCAACCTTCAAATGGAGACTCTGGTTGCACTGCGGCTGGCCGAGTTCTGTTGTGCATTTCTATCAGGCCAGGCCCCTGCCCTACCCAGCGTTCTCTGTGCTTCGCTAGGTTGGTTTTCATGGAGGGTGGTACCCTGTTCTTCAGGGCCCCACCAGAGACTCACAGCCTGGGGCAGTGGGCTGCCAGCCCACCCCTGCTCCTCCGCCTGGCTGGTTCTGGGGGATGTCCCTCAAGGCCCCCCGCATTCACAGCCCCTGTGTGGCCCTCCTTGGGCTACTAAGTCCATGGCGTCCCCTGGCTGGGCACAGGTGTCCTGGTCCCCACCAGACGATGCCCTTCTAGCGGAGGCCCTTTGCCTGGAGGGAGAACAGTGCAGCTGGGGATGAAGGGGTCGCTTTCTCCCCTTCTCCGTGAGAAAGCGTCTTTCTCAGAGATCAGGAAGCTGCTGCTTAGCGAGAACCCTGTGATCAGGGAGGAAATTTATGAGCTCATGTTTCACCTTCCCTGTGGATGCGCCCAAAATAGAATCCTTTGGTTCTGGGTCACAGGAGAGGGTAGAGTACTTCATTCTCTAAGGAAGAGAAAGCTTTGCCAATTCAAAATTTGGGAACAAGGACTTAGCACCCTGCAGTGACACCAAGGACTTTAGAATCCACCTCCTGGTCTAGCCCCTGAGGTCAGGCAGAGCCCTACCTGGGGGAATGGAGCGTTTACCCCAAAGATGTTAATTCAGCAATGTTTCTTTCTTTCTTTCTTTCTTTCTTTCTTTCTTTTTTTTTTTTTGTACTGGGGATTGAACTCACGACCACGACCTCATGCTTGCCAGGCAGGTGCCTGTGCCACTGAACTAAACCTCTGGCCCAACTCAGCAATGTTTTCTATTTGCTGGTAATGACAACTTTTCCATTAGAGAAGCAATACTTGCACACATACTAGTAAGATTCAGAAAATACATAGAAAGCTCTGCAGGCCTTTGCCTGACCCTTCTTCCTCAGCCCTTTCTACACCCAGCGCTTACTCACATTCGCCTCTCCACAGGACCCTGCAGCCCTGCCTTGGGCGTCCCTTGTCGCCCCACTGCCACCGTCTATTAGACTGTCTAGCCTTCTTCCTCGTGCTTATTACTCTCCAGAGTTATCTTCTCTAGTCAGCTGGTCACCCGCCTCCTCTAGAGAGCAGGAACTTGTCCCGTTCCCCACTACTGCGAGCTGCACCCGGCACACAGCAGGCCCCGGAAAGCCCTTGCCCCGGAGTGAGTGGATGAATTCACGAAAGCATCAGAGGGACCTCCTGCATGACCCTTGCAGGAGTAATGTGCTGGATGTCTAGTGAGGGATTCCCGGAACGATCCCGTTGGTGGCCTGAAATCCTGCAAGCATGGTTTTGTGAGGAGACTTCTCTCTCTGATCACCATGCTGTCTTCTAAAGTATGGCAGACAACAGGCTTTCGATATAAAACTAACTGATGGACACTAATGATAACACAGCACTTTGCACTAGGATGTCCTTGCCTGGTGTAAAATGCAAAAATGTGGTTGGAATTTAGGCATAGGACTGTTAAAGTATTAGTGGGTGTTTGTGGCAGGGCAGCCTGACTCCATAAGTAAGCAATGCCAGTGGCTATATCCCCAGGGCAGCACAGGGAGAGGCACTTAGGCAGTGCTGCTGCACCACTGTGACACCTACCAGGTCTAGCTTCTCCCCTAGCCCGATAAGGAAGGACTCAGTCCCTCGAAGACTTACAGGCTGAGACAGCGATCCCATCCCAACATTTTCCACCATCTGCAAACCAGGAATCTTGCCTGGAGTGGCAAAAATGTTATCTATATAACACACAACTGAATTTTTCTTCTAGGAATTGTTTCCTTTCTTTCTGCAGTGGGTCTAAGAATAAATGGAAGAGGAATTAAAGCTTAACCTAAAGAAGGCAGAGGAAGAGGAACTACTTACTTGAATCTGACATACCCCCATGGGTCTGTAGAGATGCACAGCCTTAGGAGTACCCTGCCCCTTTGGTTGAAGCACCCTGTGTCTAGCTGCACCTCTGCTAGCCTGACAACCTTGTGATTTAAAGTTTCCCTTGGTGCTATGGTTTGGAGACTATGTGTCCCTGACAGACCCATGTCTTAGGTGACACTGGACACTTTAGGAGACGAGGCCTGTTGGGAAAGCTTTAAATCATTAGGGTGTGTCCTTGGAAGGGATTATAGGGCCCCAGCCCCGTTTAATTCTTCTTCATTTCCTGGCCAACTAGCGAGTGGTTTCGCTCCACCATGTACCCCTGCTATTGCCACCCAGCACCCCCACCAGAGACCTCAAAGCAATGGGTCTACCCAGTCACAGACTGGAAACTCTTAAAACCATGAGTCAAAATGAATCCTTCCTTTTTATAAATTAATTGTCTCGGGTATTTGTTGTATGTTTATCTAGATCAGCGGCGAAACTTCCTCAGTCTTGTTTGATTTTTCTCAATTTTCAGTAAGTGGGGCCTGCCTTGATTTTTCTCCCTCAAATTGTTTTCGGGGGTGGTGATCTAGCAGAAGGAGCTGTGGGGCTTTTCCCAGAGTAAGGAAGAGCTGGGCGCTGGCCGGCCCCACGCGGGGAGCCCCTCTTGTCTCCTCTAGCCCTCGGCCTTGTATGAATCCTGGTTTCTTAGCGGTTAAGAGAGGACTCACGGAAACATTGAGAAACCGACTTAGGTTGGCCCCAAAAGAGGGAAGTTGGCTACAGTGCACCTCACTTCATTTTCCCTCCCCTTTCTGTAAAAGATCTAGCTGGTGGGCGGTATTGTGACTGAGAGATTCTCTGGGGACGCCTGTACTTGGTCCCCCAAAGGGCCACAAACCCAAGCCTCAGTGTCATAAAAATGACAGACTCTTCCTGAAGGCACTGTCCTCCCCCACTTGGGGAGACCTTCCTGGGGACGGCTGACGAAGGGACTGATGGTTTGATTCCCCGCTGTCTGTAGCCCTAGGGGGAGGAAGGGAACTAGTGACAAATGGAGCTCAGGGAAGCAGCTCTCCTTTAGACATCCCTGAACAGAGCACCTCAGAGCAGCTCTCCACCCCTCAGGGGAACTCCACCCCCGGCTAGGGACCTGTCACGACCCAATGTCACTGGTGTCAGCTTCAAGAAAGCCTAGGTCCAGCCGGGCGTGATGGCGCACGCCTTTAATCCCAGCACTCGGGAGGCTGAGGTAGGCAGAGCATTGTGAGTTCGAGGCCCGGCTTGGGCTACAATGAGAGTGCAGGCTGGGCCTGAGCTACATAGGGTGACCCTGCCTCAAAAAACTAGGGCTGGGAGTTTGGCTCAGTGGCTTAAGCACCTACCTGTCTGTCAGGTGCGAGGTTGTAAGTTTGATCCCTGGTGCCGCAAAAAAAAAAAAAAAAAAAAGAAAGTCTAGGTCTCTTATATTTTTCTAAGTAGTGCTGATATCTCCATTTCTCAAATGTGTGCGGTCTTTAAAGGAGAACTCTCCTCTCAGTGGGCTATTCTAGGGCCATCATGGCCAAATAATCATGGAGGCCCTTGGGGGTCTAAGGAAGGGAGAACTGGAAAGTGTGAGGTGAAGCAGGTCTTCAAATCAGGTCTCGAGTGTTTGGGCCTCTACTGACATTTTAAGAGGAGCAGGTTTGCACAACCTCTCACAGGTAAAGACAGTAAAAGGTTTCTTTGACATTGTCTTCTCGATGACCCAAATAGGCTCTGATGTCCTTACGCAACACATCTGGGATTGCTGGTGTATGGTAAAATAGATGACAAATCAAATCAGAGGGAGCAACTTTGCTCGTCTAGACTAAGGAGGTGTGAAGAATCTGAGCAACCGAATTTACAACCAAAACTGCCTGGCAGATAGAACAACTAGCCATGGGAAATTTTTCCCTAAGAGTAATCTGTCCCTAGGTATGAGGGAAAGAAGTTAGAAGCAGTTTGAAAGAAATGTTAGCCTAAAGTCCTTGTTTCTACTGTGCTTACAGAAGTGACATCTCTGAGGTGGGCAGCCTAATTTATTTATTTTTTTAAAAATTTGTTTACATTTTAAATTGAAAAAATAAAAACAATGATACAGAATTTCAAAACAAAACAATAGATTAACAATGGTTAATCTATTGCATATTATCTTCAAAGTAGTTGCTGAGATTGTAAGACATAGGCATGAAAAAATGATCAAAGAATGAAAGCACAAACCATTCTTTTTGGTGAGCTAACAGAAATTAGTAGTATGCTTATCTAATATATATATATATATATATATAAGCAGTTTTTTCTCTTTCCCTTTCACAATATCTATTGTACATTTTAGATCTTATTTACTCTTTCAGTTTTTTACACTAGGGAGACAATACAATATTTACACATGTGAGTTTGATTTATTTCACTTATGAGTGTGGTCTCAAGTTGCATCCATTTACCTGTAAAAGCCTCAAGTTTATCCTTCTCTATAGCTGAGTAGTACTCCATTGCATAAAAATATCACATCTTTTTTTATCCATTCCTCAGTCAATGGGCATTCAGGTAGTTTTCAAGATCTAGCTATTACACATTGTACTGCTATAAACACGGGTGCATATATATCCCTGTGGTGTGGCATCTTCAGTTCTTCTGGGAAAATACCTAGAAGCGGAATAGCTGGGTCGAATGGGACCTCTAGTCCTAGTTTTCTGAGGACTCTCCACTAATTTCCAGAGTGGTTGCACCAGTCTACACTTCCACCAATGATGGAGAAGAGTTCCTTTTTCCCCACAGCCCCTCCAGCATCTGTTATTGGTTGATTTCTTGATACTAGTCATTCTTTCCAGGGTGAGGCAGAATCTCAGTGTTGTTTTAATTTGCATCTCTCAAATGACCAGTGATGCTGAACATTGTTTCACGTATTTATTAGCTGTTTGTATTTCTTCATCTGAGAAGTATGTATTCAATTCAGATGCCCATTTTTGGATTGGATCTTTGAATTTTGGGGGACCCGATTTTTTTCGATTCTTTATATGTTCTAGATAGAAGTCCTTTGTCTGAGTGAAAGTAGGTTAAATTTTTTTCTCATTCTGTGAGTTTTCTTTTCACTTTGTTGGTGATTTCTTTTGATGTGCAAAAACTTTTTAATAAGATGAGATCCCAGTTGTTGATTCTTTGAAGTACTTCCCATACAGTTTGGTTTTTGTTCATGAACTCTCTTGGGTAGCCTAATTTAGAAACTATGTCATTCCCCTTTTGTAAGATACAGAGAAACAGCAGCCAGAAAGAAGTTACAGACTTAGATTTCTAGACAGAGAGAATGTCTGAAAATGTGCCAGGATTCCAGATTCCCTCTTCCATACCCATGGGTCTAACTTACTCAGGACCAAGGCCATACCTCTGGGCAACAGGTGTTTCAGCAGGTAAGTGAGCATGCCACCACTTAGCACAGTGAGGTGAAAGTCCAATATCCCTCCATGATAGTCAGAGCTGCCACTCATTTCCCTGGTCCCAAGGGTCTCCTACTGCCCAGTGAGGGCCCCAGCCAGTTCCTCCTTGCTAAGCCATGGGGCGGAGGGGGCATGTTCCCAGTGAGAGAGCCAAGTAGAGGATTACTTTTCGTTCCTTCCATGTAGGTGGGTATACTGATCATGTTCAGGGCTCTTTGGAGGTCTTTCCTGTAATCCTGGGTTTTGGCACCAAATGTGGCATCAGGTGGGGATCTGGGGAGCAAAGGGTCTTCCCATGAAAAGACCCTCCACCTTTACTCCAGTGAGGAATGCAGAAGTGAGGTGAGGCTGACTCAAAGCCGAAGGTCCCGGGGGGGAGGATGAGAAGTCAGCTCATCCAGAACGAGGAGGTCACAAATGAAAGGAGTGGGAAGCCAAGGTTTATTTATAAGCTGTTGAAACTGGGGAAGAAGCTATCGAAGAGCAAACCGCTTGGCAGGAAGTGCTCCAATGAGCTTCTCATTGGTGGTCTTTGCTCTGCCCATACTTACAGGGGTGGGTAGGTGAGCTAGGGGTATGTGGTCTTCACTGATTGGTGTACTCTAGGCCAATCGGGGTCTTAACCTTTGATGCTGGGATAAGCTATTGGTGGGGTGAGATGTTGCTGCAGTGAGCTAAGGATCATGGGATCTAGGGGTGATCCGGTAAATGTATGCAAGTGGGTCCCCCAAAATAACTGTTCTATACCTGCAAATGTTTCACAAAGAGCAATTTCCAGTAAGCAGGTGGTCATTTCTGTAAGCTTCTGCCACATTAGCCATGCCACGTTAGCCACCTCATGCCCTAGGTCCCTGCCTATCCCTCCTTCTAACTGTCCCTACATTTAGGTTTCATTCCCTGTCCTTTACCCTGACTGATGTAAAGGAGAAGGTTTCTACCTATGGCATGAGGTGGAAGCCATAATATAACATAACATAAGAGGTTCCCCTGACCATTGTTTCCTCTTCTATAGCTTTCACCATGTTAGCTGAACTCTTTAAACACATGCATCTTGTTTTGTTCTCTGTGAAAGCAAAGAGATTGCTGGCACTGACTACTCCAAACACCGGACCTGGGGTGCAGCGCTCACGTCTGACCGTGTGGGAACCTATGGAACAGAGCTCTCCGGCCCCGGGTCCTGTGGAGAGCACTTCTCTCCGCTGCAGGACGGCAGGAAGTTCTCTGTGACCTCGGGATCTTTCCACCGTGTCTGAGTTACCTGCCCTCCACCTTTGGATCTTTTACATCCTTCATATTTAGGTCAAATATTACCTCCTTAGATAATGTCAACCCCTCAACAGTTGTTTTCTAGAGTACCTCTCCTTTTAGCAGAGAAATGCAGCTAATTCAGACCATAAGAATCTCAAAACTTATTTCTAATCAAGGAAAAGTTTCACCATATCCCAAATGTTAAATATGAGGGACAATGTAAAGCAGAATTTTTCCCATTGTTGGTGACACTGCGAACAAAATTCCTCAATACTCACTGATTTAAACTGGGTGTAGTGGCAGGAGTAATCCCAGCGCTGTAATCCCAGCGCTCAGGAGGCTGAAGCAGGAGGATTGTTGCAAGTTTGAGACCAGCCTGGACTACAAAGTGAACGCAAGGCCAGCCTGAACTACATAGCAAAACTCTGTCTCAAAATAGAAAAACACAAAACAAAACAAAACAATTCAGTGACCTAAGATAATGTACATCAGCTCTCACACTTCTGTGAGCTCACTGGTTTCTACTGGCCTTTCCGGCAGGCTCTCACGCAGTCACAGTCAGATGGCGGTGCGGCTTCCCTCGGGTGTGTGGCGCTTTGCCGGGGAGGACTGGCAGGCTGGGTCCAGTGGGATGAGGGGATAGCTGGGCTTCTCTGTCCTGTAGCCGCAGGCCTCTCCTTGTCCACATTGCTTGTCCACAGGTGTCTCCATGTGGTCACTGAACTCTGTGGTGGCCCACAATTCCCAACAGCAGAAAAGCAGAAGGCCTTATGAAGGCATGTTGATGGACGTGGCACAACATCACTGCTGCCACATAATTTTGATTACAGAAATTATAGAACCATGTGGGAGGGGACACCAGGGGGTGCCAGGCGGCCTGGTTCCTTGGGGTCCACCACTGGAGGCTAGCTCCCACAGTCCTGAACCATTGCCACTCAGCAGACATAGCCAACATCCGTGAAGCTGGCTAATGAGTGATGATGACGATTATTCATGTTGATCATGGCGAGGATGAACAAGAAGGATGGGAATTCTATTTAAAGCTACCTTATCCCCTGAGAAATAAGGTAGTTTTTAGGAAACTGTAGGAAGATTCTCCAACAACTGGGAGCCTAATGATGATGTAAGAATGAAAAAAGTTAAAAGCCACACATGATGGATGATATTAGTCATTGGGAAAACTCTTTAGTGCTATTATATCTTCTAAATCATTCAAGAAGATAAGTAGCCATTAAATTTCCTAAACAAAGGGTACCAGTGGCCTAAAATAGAGAACACAAGGGGCTAAAGAGTGAGCAGGCGCTGGGGCGGGGTTAGGGCAGACAACTTTTTCAAGCAATGTGGCCAGGAGCCTTATTGTACAACTGGCGGGAGGGAAACTGGGACAGTTTTCCTCAACGGTAATTTGGCCTTGCAAATATTATCTTCTGCTGACCCAGTTATTCAGCTTCTAAGAAATTAGTTTAATGAAATGATCAGAGACATGCTGTGATCTATAAAGTAGGAAATCCATTTAATGATTTTTTGTTTTGTTACAAATAAAACATATATTGTATACAGGAGAATGCTCAAAACGTTTGAGTTTACTTTAAAGAATAGTAATAAAAAGGCTGGGAGTTTGGCTCAGTGACTTAAACGCCTGTCTGACAGGCGCGAGGTTGTGAGTTCAATCCCTGGTGCCGCCAAAAAAAAAAAAAAAAAAAAAGAAACAGAAAAGAAAAAAAGGAATAGTAATAAAGAAAGTGCCTGTGTTTCCAGGATAACAAGTAAAACAGTGCTTTTTTCTGATTTCATGTCTCTGCTCCTTACCAGGAGTAATGGTTGTTCTAACCTTTGTACAATCATTACTTTTCCTTTGCAGTTTTACTGCCTTTGCATATACTTTCACAGGAGATAGCATTTTAATGTAATATAAATGCAGTGATACTATCTGTTTTCTTCTCTAATTTTCTTCTTTTGCTTTACTTATGTCTCTGAGATTCTTCATTGTTGATTGGTATAATTTGAGTACATTCATTTCTAAAATGATGCTTATCTATTCCACTGTGGTGAATATTTAATCTTTTTTTTTTTTTGCTATTATGAGCAGTGATACTAAAACATACTTGCTATATTTTCTGCTGCACATGGGGAAGAATTTCTTTTGAACATAATCAAAGAAGTAGAACTGCTAGGTTAGCATACATTCGACTTTGCTAGGTAATGCTAAGCAGTCTTCCCAGGTAATTTTACTAATTTACAGTTGGGTGTGTAAGTTTCAGTGGTACCATACCCTTATTATCAGACATTTTTCATTTTTGCCCAGGTAGAGCACAGAAGAGTATCTCATTGTGCTTTTTCTGGTGACAGTTTATTGTGCAATTCGCACTTTGTAGGATTCATTCACATAGTATACAATTCAGTAGTTTTTAGTAAATTAAGCTATCCCACTATTACCACAATCAATTTGAGAACATTTGTATCACCCCAAAAGAAACTCCACACTCCTTAGCAGCCATGTCCGCTGCCTCCGGGGCCCCTTATCTATGTCCCGTCCCTGTGAATTTGCCATTTCTGGACTCTCCATAGGGAGGGGATTTCACAGCACATGGCCTTTTGTAACTGACTTCTTTCAGGACACATATTTTTTCCAGGTTCATCAATGTTGTAACATTTGTCAGTATTTCATTCTTGTTTCTTTTACTGCTGAATAATTTCCTTGTGTAGCTATACTACTTTTATCACTGTACCCTCTCACCTAATTTAATTCTATGACTGACACTGAACACGTGGGTTGTTTTTACTAGGAGCTATTATGAAAAATGCTACCATGAACATCCTGTATAACTTCCTGTGAAATTGCATAATAATACATTAACTCTTTTTAAGTTTTTGCCAAACCACTAGACTGTTTCCCAAAGAACCAAGTAATTTTATAATTCCATCAATATATTTGGTAAATGATGTACACAAGTGTTGTATGACGTACATTGTACATAAGAGCTTCAACTTTTCCACGCCCTTGTCCACACTTGTCGCTGTCTTTCCTGTCCAGGCCAGGATCAGATCCAGGGTCCTGAGCACCTGGGGAAGGGCTCCACCCCCAGCTCACCGCGGTTTTAGCAGCCCCCACTCGCACTGCATAAGGACTGCAGTCCTCCCGGGGAGCTGGCGCACGTCCGGAGCACATCTTGGTGCTTTTTTCATTCCTTTCCCTGTTTATCTTTTTTCTTTTAGCCATTCTGTGGGTATAAAGTGGCATGGAATTGTTTTATTAATTTTCAGTGAACATAATCTGTTGGTAATTTGGGCTTTCTTTTTTGAAATGATGGTAAGCTTTTGGCCCAACTTTTTAATAGGTTGTTTATATTTTTGTTTTGACTAATAATTACTTATATTATATAAGCTGATCTTTGTTGTTACAAATAAGAAAAGTACTGCTCTCACTTGTGGCTTACTTATAGTATCTTCTTGAGAGCAGAAATCTTTCCAGTAAAATTTGTCAGTTTCTTCTTTTAAGCTAACAATATCTTTCTTGTTAAAAAATCCTTAGTTTACCTGAGGTTATAAAGACATGTTGCCTTATTTTATAGTCTTGGCTTCCATATTTGGTTGTTTTTCTGGAATTCATTATAAGGTACAATAGCAATCTGTTCCATGTATTCTATCAAGTATGACTCGTAAAGAGTTTTTAAAATAGATGTTCTTTGTCATGTTTCCTTCTTAACATTTTGCTAGAATTTTTTTTTACATAAATGCATGGTGGATTTTATCTAACTTGTTCTTTCATCTCTGTTAATAATGCCAGGTGATTCTTCTCCTTTGATTGGTTATTTTGGTGATGTTTATTGGGTCTCTGCTGTTAAGCAATCCTTGTGTTTCTGGCATAAATCAACTCAGTCATATTATATTCACCTTTTATACATTACTAGCTTTGACTGGCTAATCTTTTATTTAGACTTTTGCAGTTCTTTAGGGTTTAGGTTGAGATTTCCCTTCCTCTGTAGTGTTCTTTTCAGGCTCCAGTGCCTCTGCTACGTGAGTCTTACAAAATGAGATCAAAGTTGTTCCTTTTTTCTATATTCTAAAACATATGGGGTGGATTAACTAATGTTCAACTTGTAACACCCAGCTGACCTGAATCAGCATGGTACTTTCCATTTTTTCCCATTTAATATGATGTTGGAAGTAGGTTTGTCATGAATGCTTTCTATCAGATTGAGATAAGGTCCTTCTGTACCTATTTTCTTAATGTTTTACCATGAAAGGATGTTGGATTTTGTTAAAGCTTTTCTTAACTGGTAATTTTTTTAATCACTGCATCAACTTTATTACATGTCATTGGATTATTCAGGGTTTTTAAATCTTGGTTCAGTTTTTTTTCCCTCTTGGTTCAGTTTTGATAATTCATCTGTGTCAAGGAATGCATCCATTCCTTCTAAATTTTTCAATTTATTGACATACAGATTTGTGAGGTAGCTCTTAATAATCTTTTTTTATTTCAGCAAAGTCCACTGTGATTTCATTTTTTTTCACTTTGAATTGCATTGATTTGGGTTTTTTTCTCCTTTTTGAAGGTTAGATTAGCAATGAGTTTGTCTATTTTGTTTATTCTTTCAAAGAACCAACTCTTTCAATTCATTGATTCTTTGTATTGTTGTGGGGTTTTGTTTGTTTGTTTGTGGTTTTTTTTGTCATGATTTTCCCGATTTCTGCTTTGATCTTTATAATTTCCTCCTTATGGTAGGTTTGGCTTTGGATTGCTCTTGTTTTTCTAGGACCTTGAGGTGCACTGTTATTTCAGTCTTTAGACTCATCCCGTTCTTAAGATGTGGGCATTCACAGCTGTAGACCTCCCTCTTGCGGCTGCTTCCATCGTGGTCCGTAAGTTCTGATGTGTTGTGCTGGCATTATCATTTAATTCTAAGACTACCTCATTTCTCCCTTAATTTCCTCTGTGATTCATTGACAACGCAACAGTGTGTTGTTTAATTTCCACACATTTGCATCGTTTCTGTGGTTTCTTTTGCTATTGATTTCTGGTTTCATCATAATATGATCTGATAATAAGCATGGTATAATGAATTTTTTTGCACTTATAGAAGCATGCTTTATTGGCAGCATGTTGTCTATTTAAAGAGTACATATTCTGTTTTCAAGTGGATCCAAATAAATAAATAAATATCATTTACTCAAAGGTTTTATTGAACTGTGATATTACTTTGTTGATTTTTTGTATAGTTGATCTGTCTACTTGTGATTGTAGGGTACTGAGGTCCCCCAAGATAATTGTGTTCATGTGTATCTGGTCTCATGTTTCATGAACCTGAATACACTATTGTCCAGCATACTTATGTTAATAATTGCTATCTCTTCTTATTGAATGGTTCCCTTAACCAATATGTTGCAATCTTCTTTGTTTCTTTTATTCAGTTTTGGCTTAAAGTTAACTTTGTCAGAATACAAGATAGCTTCACCTGCTCTTTAGGTTTCTGTTGCATGGGATACTGTTTTCCATTCTTTGATTTTTAGTTCATGGGTTTTTGGGGGTTAAGTGTGTTTCTTGTACATTTGACATAGTTGGATTTTGTTTCTTGATCAACTCTGTGAGTCTGTTTCTCTGAATTCTGGAATTTAGGTCATATGCATTGAAAGTTGTTTCTGATATATATCAACCTATTCTCGTCATTGCCTTGTTTTACTGTTTCTGATTACCTGCTTTTCCCTTCTGCTTAATTGTTCATCCTGCCACATGCATTCATTCTATTAGATCTTATGTCTTTGCCAGCTTTTTTGCCTCTTTTTAGAGTGTTCTTTTTGTGGCACCGGAGATTGAACTCACAACCTTGCACCTGCCAGGCAGGTGCTTACATCACTGAGCTAAATCCCTGACCCTATGTTTTGAGACAGGGTCTACTATGCAGTTCAGGCTGGCCTTGAACTCACTTTGTAGCCCAGGCTGGTCTCGAACTCACAACGATCCTCCTGCCTCAGCTTCCCAAGTGCTGGGATTAAAGGTGTGTGCCACCATGCCTGGCTTAGAGTGTTCTTGAGAATATTTTAGAATTCTGTTTTAGTGGTTATAAATCTATCATAAGAATACCTTATTTCTACATCAGTTTTAAAGGATGGTTTTGCAAGATAGATCAGCCTGGATTGGAAATAGCTATATTTTAGGACTTGAAACACTTCACTCCAAGCTTTCTTGACCCTTAAGATTTGTGTTGAGAAGTCTGCTATAATTCTGATAGAGTTTTCTTTATCAATGATTTGTTGCTTTTTTCTAAACACCTTTAAGATTCTATTCTTTGTTGGACTTCTGGGATTTTGAGGAGTAAAAGAAAATTAATAGCTTTAGAGAACACTCACAAGAAAGAACAAATAAGTAAAAGAAGAAACATAAACAGAGAGCAAAAACAGGAAATAAAAGAAAGATTAAAAGGAAGAAAAGCCAGCTGAAATAGAAAAAAAGAAGAGAAAAGAAACTAAAAGGGGAGAAAAAAATCTAAGCGCCTAAAAAATCCAATGAAGGAGAGATAAAAATTGCACATAATAGAAAAATTTATTTTAAAATATTCCTGTTTTTAAATGAGTGATTTCTTTTCAAAGTCTTCAGTATTTGGATCCAACCAGTCTCAATATCCTGTGCCTTGCTTTAGGACCAATGGTTTGTTTGTTTTGGTTTTTGGGTGTTGTTTTTTGAGACAGGGGCTTGCCATGTAGTTCAGGCTGGCCTTGAACTCACTGTGTAGCCCAGGCTGGACTTGAAGTTGCTGCAGTCTTCCTGCCTCAGCCTCCTGAGTGCTGGGATTACAGGTATGCGACACCACACCTAGCAGGGCCAATGCGTTTTTGTGCCTTAGGTCCATTCCCTCCCAGCCTGTAGTTAGTATCCAGACTGTTGTGGAAAACAGACCAAACACGGGAAGAAATGGCACTGAGGATGTTAAGGAGGCAGTTTATTGCACTTGTGGCTTCTGACTAAGCTCTCTCCCAAATAGCCAGAGCCCCGCCTGGCAGGGTTTCTGGGTTTTTAAAGGGAAAGCGAGCGAGGAGGCACATAGGCAGATTTGGCGCATGTGATCGGAGAGTTGGGTGACATCATGGGTTGCTGAAGAAGTTTAAACATTTTAGGTTACGTCACAAGGCTATTAGTTACACAAAGCATGGGTTATACAAAGGAAGGAATGTTCTGTTACATTTTAAGTTACATTGTAAGGCCACAAGGGCAGCAAAGTCAGGCCTTTACACAAAAGAAGAAGTGTTCCATTATCCTGCCTGCTGGACACGTCCAGTTGGTCTTGGCGGGCATCCTGGGCAGGCTTTTATTTAATTTTAAATTCCCTTCCAAGACCATAGTGTATTCTTGTTTCTGTTTGTAGACGGGTAATAACGACCAGCTCTTCTTTCCTCTACCTGACATGGAACACAGGAAAGGGGTTCAAGTACGTAGCTGGTCTTAATGTCCACAGCCGTCAGGGTCAGCTTGCTCTCGTCTCTCCTTGGACACTGTCCTTGTCCAGGGCCAGGTCAGTTGGTTAATCCTTGTCTCTGTTGCCTCTTACTGTGGGGAAGCAAAACATAGAGACCACCTGGGCATAGGTGGGTGGCTGAGCCCTTGCACTGGGGGTGCTGTTTCTTTGGGGCGCACCTGTGATCCTGCAGGAGCTTGAGCCGCTGAACTATATTCCCGGCTCTCTCCTTTCATTTCTTTGCGTTTATTTTGTCCTTATTTCGACTTCTTGTGATGGGCATTTTATTCGTTATTTTCAGAATTTTCTCTTTTATAGTAATAAAAGCATTTAAGACTAATATTTTTAGTCATTTCTTTAGCTACATTCTACGTTTTTTATTTCAGCTTCACTGAGACATTCAGACACTGCAATTCATTCATTTAAAATGTACCATTCGGGCCGGCAGTTTAGCTCAGGGCACAAGTCCCTGCCTGGCAAGTGCAAGGTCATGAGTTTGATCCCCAGTACCATAAAAAAAAAAAAGAAAAAGACTAAAATGTACCACGCAACGATTTAGTTATATTATACATTTTTTAAGGTTGTGGTAAAATATTTATAACATAAAATTAGCTATTTAAACCACTTTTATACTTAAGATCCAGTACCATCAATTATGTTTATACTATTGTCCAGTCATTACTCTATTTCCTGAACTTGGTCATCACCCAACATGGAAACACTGTACTCACCGGAGGACAACTCTGCTTTCCCTCTGCCCAGCTCCTGGAAGGCCCTGACCAACTCTCCATCTCTGTGAATGTGTGTAGTAGAGACATTTCATGTAAATGAAATCTCACGGTAATTTGTGCGAGCGTGTGTCTCACATATGTTACTTAGCGTAATGTTTTCAAGGTCTATCCCTGGTTTTGAATGAATCAGAACTGCTTTCTTTTATCTTTCTGAAGCATGTTCTATTATATGGACATGTCATATTTTATTTTTCTGTTCATCTCTTCACGGGCACTTGGGTACTGCTCAACTTCTGGCTGTCACGAATGTGCTGTTAGGAGCACTGGAACACAAGTGTCTAATTGAAAGGCAGCACTTTTTGTCTTTCACCACTAAGTACGATGCTAACTGTGAATATATCTTTATGTGTTAGATGGATCTTTTGTAAGTAACATAGAGCTGAGAGTTTTTTTCATCTTTCTAACAGTCTTTTCATACACGTGTTATGTATTCCCATATATTATACTTCCTTACACATTTGGACTAACTCATTTCACCTATTGTATATTTTTCTTCTCTTTTCACTATTTGAGCATTTTTCCTCATCCTATTTTTCTCAACTAGCTTTGTAGTTTATGCATCTTATTCTTTTAGGTAGTTATGTTTAAATTATGACAAATATATTCAATTTATAAAGTCCAGGTTAATATTTCACATGAATGATATAATTAAAATATTTGTTTAATAAATATTTCAAATATATGAAATATAATAAGTGTGCATACGCCAAATCTTTTTTTAGACTTTTAAATTTTATTTTAAAGAGAAAAAAGAAGAAAAAAACAGATAGATTAAGAAGCAAACAAACCTTAAAACAACAATACAAGCAAAAAGATTTTAAAAAAACCTAGCTATATATAGGTTTTCAAAACAAGATGAAGGTAGTTGCTCAGGCCACTAGACACAGGAATAAAGCAAAACAGTAAAATGGAACAAAACATTGGATTTCAAAAACAGGACAAGAGGAAATCCCCCACAGTTGACACAGCACACACTGCCATCCTCCAAGGAGAGGCCCAGACCACCAGTCCCAGGTCTGCAAGGTCAACCAAAGGATACAAGCATCAAGCTATTCCCTTCATCTCAGTTGCTACCACCTCACCCAGGGTCCTCCAAATCGGCCAGCTGCTTACCACCGGGGGTCGGGGAGATGCTGGCTGGCTTGCGGGAAGGTGTGGTTTGTCTTCTTGCTGAGTCTCTTACTGAACCGCATGGCAGAGCCTGCTTCATGGGAAGGCGTGGTTCTGCTACACTAAATCTTTGTTAGTATAATTATTTTTCCCTGAAAAATACAAGTTCTTAAAATATTTTAATTTCATCAATTACTTTATGGCTTCCATGCAATTGTTGTCATGTATTTTATTTTAAAATGTATTTTGTGTACCAGATGTGAAATTTTAAACAATTTAAAGCATGTGCATATAGTCACAAAGAACATGAATTACAATGTTCTAAAATACAATGTTTTGTATTTTTCAGTAGGAAAATAAGCACATCACTTAGAATGACTGGTATACATACTATTTTATAGTCAGTTGTCCTGATTTCTCCACATAACTGACATTTTAAAATTCTTTTTATTTGTTTTCATCTCACACATTCTATCTGACTTCTGGTGTGTGCATGTGTGTGCGTGTGTGTGTGTTCATGTGTGTGTGTCTGTGTATGCTTGACTATCAATGTGGCGAGAAAATAAATCACCCCACACAGAATTCTATAGTTAATGAAAATATCTTTCAAGAATAAAGACAAAATAAGGGCACTTTCAGAAAAAAAAAACCACCAAGTATGTGAGCTGCAGGCCCTTACAAAAGCAAATCTTTAGGAATATGGTTTGGCACATTGAAAAATCATTCCGCTGGCTTCTAGCTTTCACTGCGCTTTAGTGAACATGGCTCTTGATCACCCTGTGGCTCCTTTCAAAGCAAACTACCTTTTAACCCTGACTTTCCTTAAGATTTTGGTTTGAACATTTGTATTTGCATTTCTGTCTTCACATAATCTTTGTCCTGTACAATCTTTCCTTACCAGCTCTTTGGGGTTTATATTTATCAGCAGGTTACTTTACTTTCAGTGTGAGAATCTGTCTGGGAACTTAGGCTGCCACATAGCAGAAATGAAACATCCCTTAGAAACAATGACACTGCCCAACAATAGCTATTAGTTAAGTAAAATGACATCTCAGTGGAATGAGAGGTGTAGTCATCTAACTCATTTAAAAATGTTTCTATATTTTTAGAGCTGTTTTAGTTTCAAAACAAAATTGAGAAGGTAGCAATTTCCCATGTACCCTCTCCTTGGACACATGCATAGCCTTCCCAGTTGCTAACACCTCTCCCCAGATGTACACTTGTTACAACTGATGAACCTACATTTGGTGCATTGTAATCACCGAAAGACCGCAGTTGACATTAGTGTTCACTCTTGGTGGTGTACAATGTATAGGTTTCCTTTAAAATACATTCATGTGTCATTATCTTAAAGTAGTTAATTGAGAGTACAAGACAAAAAAAAAAGATTCTCTCTTACAAAAAAGAAACAAAGAGAATCCATAAATCGATTTGAGAATCAGTACCTTGACAATATTGACTCTTATTAGCCACACAATGGCATCGCTCCATTTGTTTAGTTCTTTGATCTATTTCATCTGAGTTCTGTAACTGCCTTCTTATAAGATCTTGTATGCATTTTGCTAGATTTTACATAATCATTTCTTTATTTTGGAGAGAGTAAGATATAAATTGCAGTTTCTTTTTTTTTTCTGTTTTTAATTCCAAATTCCACTTGTTCATTGCTGATAAATAAGAAAGTGACTTTTCAATAATGAACTTGTGTCCTGCAATTTTTCTATAGTTATTTGTAAATTTGAAGAGTGGTCTCATTGATTCTTTTGGGTTTTCTATAAAATAATATGTCACTTGTGCACAAAGATAGTATTATTTCTTTTTCCCAATTCATATCACTTTTTTCCCTTTTCTTGTTCTATCGCATTAATTAGGATGCTGAAAAGCAGTGATGAGAGAGAACATCTTTGCCTGGTCTCTTTTCTGACCTTTGAGTATTGTATTTGTTATAGGCTTCTTTAATGTATTTTTTAAGCAAGTTGAGGGAGCTCCTTGCTACTCTTAGTTTTCTGAGCATTTTTAAGATCATAAATTGGTATTGGATTTTGTCAAATTATTTTTTGGCACCTATTAATACAGTCGTATGATTTTTCTTTTTTAGCTGTAAATGTGATGAAGTACATTTTTAAATGTTGAGCCAGTTTGCATACCTGAAGTAAATCCCACTTGGTCATGGTGTGTAATTCTTTTCATATACCTTTGGACCCACCTTGCTTATATTTTCTTGAGGGTTTTTACACCTTTTTGTTTTGTATTTTTTGAGAAAGAGTCTTGCTACGTAGTCCAGGCTGGCCTTGAACTTGTGGCAATCCTCCTGCCTCAGCCTCCAAAGTGCTGGAATTACAGGCATGAACCACTACATCTAGCTGTTGTATCTCCTTTTATGAGAGATAGTTGTAGTACTATTAGTATTTACATGGGCCATTTCTTTTAATCCATTAGCTGCTCCACTAAATATTATTTATTGTCTTCTAAAGAAGAAGAAATATACTCAGATTTCGTAACTTGTATAAGACCATGTGATAAGGACAAAAGTATAGCCACTTGTACTATCTCACGAAAAGATATGCTAATGGAAGTTTGGCTTTTGCCAGATGCCAGGAGTAGAAGAGACCAAGAGTAAGCTTCTGGGCACTCTGGCTCTGTGCAGACAGTGAGCATCCTGCCCACTGGCATGAGTGCTGGGTAGGCTCCACCATGCATCTCTACGCTGGAGTCGGTACGTCAGACGACAATAGCACTGTGAAGCCGGAGTTGGTACGTTAGATGGCAACAGCACTGTGAAGTTCACCCACAACCCGCGCAGGTCACTCGGAGGCCGTCGGCCACCTTCCCACTCTCACGTGTGCCTGCAGATGGAAGGACGTGTGCACAGTTTATCTAGGCAGTAGTGCTTCTCACCATGAATTACTGTGGTGTCTGGGTTTATTCATTGGTCCCTCGTAAGTGGGATTGGGTGAGTGCATCCACCTGATCTTCGTCAGTTCTTAATATTCTGAAGAAGTTGAGTTTCTGGGACTACCAAGCTGAGGACCAAGTCCTGACTGCAAGGAAGGCTTCAAGGTAACCCCTTGGGAGCCCCTCACTGGCAGCCAGCTAGACTTTCTACCCAACTTCTCCACCTCCCCTAACTTATGTGCAATGTAAACGTATGGGGATGATCGCCTGGTTACTTAACTCTTCATCTCTCCCGACCAGACCGTCCCTTCAATACTCTGCATGGCGATGCTGGGTTTGTAATTCTACAGACCACGTATCAGCGCTGTCAGGGAGGAAGAAGGGCTCCTCGCTATGCCTCTTGGGCTTGCAGAGCGCTCCCTGTTCCAGGCAGCATTGTACCTGTGTCACTGCTTTGCATTTCCACAGCTTTCTTTCCAGCAGCAGTCAAATTCAGTCCCACGCTTTCCCTCAACACCACAGGACCAGACTCACTGTATGCGCTCAGAAACCAGCAGAACCCACCTGATACTGTCTCTTCAGAGGTCTACTTTTCTCTCTCCATCCCCAAGTCTTATGAATTCTGCCTACTTTCCTGTGTTCCTAGTACTGGGAGTGATAAACGCTTACTGTTGTTGCTGCTTTTGAGACACCTCCTTTGACCCTTTCATTTGCTTAGTTTGTAGCTTTCTACCTGGATAGCAGTTATAGTTTCTGTTCAAGTAACTGGTGTGGTTTCTGTTTTGAATGACACAGATGTGTGTATGAGCTTCAACTTTTATGCTTTCTTTTATTTAGATAGGCAAAAAGATTTTTACTCGTGTCCAGGGATCTCTATATGATTTGCAGAAAAGCAAAAACCAGGCGAATTCACATCAAATAATGTGTCAAAATAGGAAGAAAACTGAAAGAAATAAATGAATAAAAGAGCCACACGTATCATAGATGTTTGACTTTTCCCCACTCTCCAAAACTGAGCAGTTTGCTTAAAGCACTCCTATGTCTTTTTCTCAGATGTGGAAACCAATAAATCCCCAAATAACACCATTACAGTAAAACAGACTGCATAGCCCAAAGATGGATTTACTGGAATGATGTCAAATGATTGTTTCCATGGTACTGAGTGCTTTTGTTAGAACTTTCCCAGAGCTGAGACCTCAGAAAGTTATTATTTTGGCTTGATGAGAGGCTTGAAAGGACATTCCACAGGAAGAGAGCATGGCTTGACAGTTGTTTAAACCTGGGAGGATTCTGGGGCTCCCTGTATACAAAGGAGAAGCAGCCCAAGGGCATACTTTGAACGGCTTGAAGCCAAAGTCCTCCCCCCATAATAATTCAGTTGCTATGTGATAGTGGCTTTGTGTCATTATTCAAGGTTATGTTGATGAATATTGCTGAGTGTTGTGTATGCTGTGCATTTGTGTAGTGTGTCCTGGTTCAAAGAGGAAAGCTTGAGCAATTACTACCTGATCATCTGCTTAGGGTGCATTTTAAAAAATTTTTCCCTGAAAATTAGAATCTTCCTCCATCACAAGTGTAAATTGCACAAAAGTAACTCAATACAGAATTTCTGGGAAAAAATAGTCTACTTTTGTTGTTCCTAACTAAGCCAAGTATCAGCTACTTCAGGGAAATTGCCCCTTCAGCTTCCTCCTCTATGGGGTGACTCAACATTAATAGAAGATAGCAGCCTGATAATCTTAAACCTTTTCGAGGATTATGATCACAAGAAATGCAATCATCCATCGCTCACATACTCTTCTTTTCCAAGCACAACACTAAAGCCTTTGGTTCAAATGGCATTGTACATTGGAAGACGTTCACTCCTATCACTTGCTATAGCCTTAACATTGCCACCAGTAAGATGTCCATTCCAATCTTGTCATTCACACAGCCTTCCTAATTGCCTTCGTCTTGTTCAAATGTAAACTACCTTCAAGGTATCACACTCCTGAACACGATTTCCTGTGAATGACAGTGTAATTCACATGACAACTGTGACATTAGAGGAGAAGGATAAATGGACTCATGGTTGCTGGGCATCTGCATTTTGTTTAAAGTGGTAAAATACTAGCACTGAGTAGACTGTAAATGACTAAGTATGTTATTACAGCCCCTAGAACAAATACACACACACATACACACAGCAATACAGCTCAAATGACAATAGATAAATTGATATGAAATGTTAAAGATTATTCAAATCATCCAAAGGAGAGCACAAAAGAGGAGGATGAAGGAGAAAAGTTAAAAGGACAAACATAAAACAAATGACAAAATGATTGACCTAAATCCAGCCATATCAAAAGTTATATTAAATGTAAATGATCTAAACATATCAAATACAGACACCAATTGCCAGATTGGTTAAAAAAACCAAACCAAACCAAACCAAAATCTATTCTGTTGAAAATACTACATAGAAATTTGTTATGGATAGGTATAAAACAGCCCCAGAAGTCTCATTTGTTTGAAGTTGGTAGGATCATGAGTGTGGTGCACTCGTCAGTGGGTTAGTCCACTGAGGAGCTCAGCAGCTGAATGTACAGTGAGGAAGTGAGGCTTGAGTGGAGTGGCCCTGGGGTGTGTCTGGGAAGGGTGGATTCTTTTCCCTGGCTCCTGCTTTCTTTCTCTGTTTCTTGGCTGCCAGAAGCTGAATACCCTTCCTCCACTGTGCCTTTCCACCATGCCACTCCCGCTTTGGAGTCAGCTCCTGAAACCATGAGCCAAATCAACCTCGCCTTCTTTAAGCTGTGGGTGTCAAGTGTTTTGTCCCAGTGATGGGAAAATAGCTAATACAAGGCTAAAGTAAAAGGATGAAGAAAGATATACCATTCAAACACTAATCAAAAGAAATATGGAAGATCTATACTACCATAAGACAAAATAGACTTTAGCACATAGAAAATTACCAAGGATAAAAGGAGACAGGACAATTTTGTTAGAAGAGTTAATTCAGCACGAATTTTTAAGAATCCCAAATGTAAATGTACCTAATGACAAAGCTTCAAAACATACAAACGAAGGCTAACAGAGCTGAAAGAAGAAAGAGGCACAGCTACACTTATGGTAGGAGACTCCACTATTTCTCTTTTTGTAATAGAATTAGTAGCAAAAATTCAGCAAGGTTATAAAAATTTACCAACATCATATATTGATTTAATTAATAGAACACACTACCCAATAACAGCAGGCTATATATTCTTCCCAAATTCCCACAGAGCTTTCACCAAGATAGCTCATGTTCTGGGCCATAAAATACACCTAACACATTTAAAATAATTTAAAGTATATCAAGTATGTTGTTTTACAACAAAATTCAGTCAGAAGCCAATACAGAAATTTATCCCACTGAACACTTCTAAATCAACCAGGAGTCAAAAAAGAAGTCTCCTCTTTAAAAAAAATAAAATAAAAAATAAAATAAATATATATATCTACAAAGTAAAAAAAGTCTCAAGAGAAATTACAGAATATTTTAAATCAAGTGGAAATACCTAAAACTTTGTGTGATATAGCTAAATCTGTGCTTAGAAGGAAAGGTATAGTGGTAAACACTCACATTAGAAAAGGGGAGTCAAGCCGGGCGTGGTGGCGCACGCCTTTAATCCCAGCACTCGGGAGGCTGAGGTAGGCGGAGCATTGTGAGTTCGAGGCCGGCTTGGGCTACAACGCGGCGCAAGGCCGACCTGAGCTACATAGTGCGACCCTGCCTCAAAAAAACCAGGGCCGGGAGTTTGGCTCAGTGGCTTAAGCGCCTGCCCTGGCAGGCGCAAGGC
>RJWM01023741.1:0-31705 GCA_004363535.1 Dasyprocta punctata
GTGTTTGCCTAGCACACAGGAGGTCCTAGGATCAATTCTCAGAGCTGCAAAATGTAAAATTATACTCCCAAGTCTTGAGTTGATTTTCCAGTTCATGTAATTAATACATGTATTTGTGAATTCCTTTTTCAGTCAAGATTTATAGATACTAAGGATTTTCTAATTCCCAAGACTTTATGACCAAACCAGAACTCACTCCTATAGGACACAGGAGCTTAATGCAAATGCTGAGACTGTGTACCAGTTTCACAGAAGAGAAATGGGCAAAGCAAACAAAATCTTCCCGTTTTCACTCACGCTAGTCTTCTCTGCAGTCTTAAGGATTGCAATGCAGTATAAAGCAAATATTTATTATCCAAGTTTTTATTAATAATTTAGAAATGTATGTGGAGCAGCGGAAATCAATAAAAACATTGCTTAAAGAATCTAATATGATAATGAGTGTGGGAGTGGTTATTGTAGTTATAATAACAATACTTACATTATCACGTATTCAATATCATTACCATTTGATCTATGCAGAATTACCCATGACAGCTTACTTTAATTTAGAATACATATATAATATACACACATATATACATGTAATTTGGAAAAATAGCCAATAATTTTATCTTTAATAAGATGTTTCCTCTAGGGATTTGAATTGTTTTGTTGTTTGGTTTTTTTTTTGTTTTTTGTTTTTTTTTTTTTGGCGGCACCAGGGATTGAACTCACAAGCTCATGCCTGCCAGACAGGCACTTAAGCCACTGAGCCAAACTCCCGACTCTAGTTTTTTGAGGCGCAGGGTCGCACTATGTAGCTCAGGTCGGCCTTGTGCTCACTTTGTAGCCCAAATCGACCTCGAACTCACAACGCTTCACCTACCTCAGCCTCCCGAGTGCTGGGATTAAAGGTGTACACCACCACCACGCCCGGCTGGGATTTGAAATTATATTATAAAATATTTGGTGTATGTTTAAAATTGTGATTAAGAGGAGAGATTCTAGGCTTTGGTGTGCTGAAGGCTGTGGCTTACTATTCAGGTGAGAAATATATTTACCTTGTTATTTCTCCTCTGTGAGCTTCAGACTTCTCATCTGTGAAATCTGCACTGTATCTGCTCGACATAATTATGGTAGCAAAGAACTCGTCTATGGCTTTTGCTAGAGCTTTGTGTTGGAGGGAAGTAATTTTCCTTTTAAATTTTTTTAATAGACGGAGTAAATACAGTAAAGCAAAGCAAGAAGCAGATGAAGAGAAACATTTGAATCAAGGTACCAAGCATTGTATTAAAAATAATTTTCTTTACAGAACATACCTTATTTTCTAGAAGTGTCTAAATCATATTAACATGGCCATTATTATTTACATAATTATCCATGTAATATACTCCAGACCTATCATATCAAACAAGGGATTTAAGATGGTATTAAAGTGAAATGAAAGACAAGGATAGGGTGGGAAAATTCTTGTAGACTAAGACCAGACAGCTAGCTCAACTTTTCCTGTTAAGAATTTTTTAGGCTTGGACTACTTCTGTTAATTAGTGGTTCCTGAGTAGAGTTTGCCCAACCTATCCTATCTTCATTACTTAGGTGTCAGAACTTACGTGGATCCCTTTACATATGAAGATCCTAACCAGGCAGTTCGAGAATTTGCCAAGGAAATTGATGCATCTTGCATTAAGATCGAAAAAGTCATAGGAGTTGGTAAGTGTCTGAGTATCTGCCTTAAAAATCAGCTGTGTTGGTGGATTTAAATGCATGCATGTTGACTATATAAATGTATGTATATGTATGCACATCTCGTGTACATGTATATACATAAATATTGTGTGATGAGAGTTCCTTATTTGAAGTATAAAATATGCAAATTTTGATTTTGTTCTAAAACTCCTCAGGCTTGAGTTTCTGGTTCATTATTGATTCCTTTTCTCTCCCGAAGGTGAATTTGGTGAAGTCTGTAGTGGGCGCCTCAAAGTGCCTGGCAAGAGAGAGATCTGCGTGGCCATCAAGACCCTGAAAGCTGGTTATACAGACAAGCAGAGGAGAGACTTCCTGAGTGAGGCCAGCATTATGGGACAGTTCGATCACCCAAACATAATTCACTTGGAAGGCGTCGTCACCAAATGTATGTGGGGTCACTCCCTTTACAAAGCCAAGCTAGAAGTTACTGGGAAATTAAACATGCATTTTCTTTACAGGGAAATGACAGATGGAGCAGACCCACTGGTTGCTAATAGAGGGAATTCAGTGTAGGACAAGTCATTAATCTTGTAGTCAGCACTAAATGGGTCTATAGTTACTCTATCTCCAAGGCAGCTTGCGTGAGATTTTAGGGAAATTAATATTGCAGACTTTTGGTACACAGCACTATCTTTCAAATCTCTGCCATGCCAAACTGACTGTCACAGGGTAGGCACAAGCAGATGGGGAGCAAAATAAATTTTAAGTATTTTTCATATAAAGCACAGCAAAACCTCAACACACCTTGGGTGGAAGCTTCAGTTCCAGATGCAGGGAGTGAATCTTGAGAATCTTTATTATGTTGGGGGGGGATTTGCTTGTCTGCTCTGTCTGATTTATAGCTGGAGCCATTCAGTGCCTATTTACAGTAACACCTGGCTGAACCTTCCTTTTTTAGTCCATTAGCATTCGCTGAGCCCATGTACTGCGCTTCAGTTAAAATACGACACAGCTCAACAGATGTGAAGCAAACTCCAAGTACATCTGTAAGGCTGGCTAAGACAGCCTTATACTGTGTCCCGTGGACAGTGCAGCTCAAGTGGTGCTGTTCCAGGGGCTGTAGGACCAACTAGAGTACTGTACAAGTCAAGGATGCTGTAGGCTTGGGCTTCTGTCTTCGGGAATGTCAAGGCTTCTCTTATTTGGTGCAGAGTGAAAGGAATAGGGTTGCTTCAGGGCATGACGTGAAGGGTGGAGCTAGAGAGAGAGTGGTAGTGGGACAGAAGGCACAAAATCTTTACAAGAGGAAACAAGAAAGTGGCTAAACCATGAACGTGTATACTAGTTCAGAGGTTCTCAAAGTTAGCCAAGAATCCCCCCGACAAATTTGTTGAGACAGCTTCTGTTTAAAACTCACCCCTGCAAGTTTGCACCTGTGGGTGAGGTAGTAGGATCCCCGAGTTCACATTTCCCAAGAGCTCACCCTAAGTGAAGTCAGTGCTACAGGTTACGATCCCCACTTTGGAAACCATTGGCCTGGTGATAAACGACAGCTGTGTACTAGTAGAACAGAGGAGGCTGGCCAGGGGAGTTCAGTCTTTCTGTTTCAGTTTCTTCATCTGGAAACTGGAGACTAAAAACAGAATTTGCCTTACAAGGTTAGTTGGGGATAAAAGAAAATATTTAGAGTGGTTAGCATAATGGCAGATTTAACAACAACAAAAAATCTTGTGTATTGTTTTATGTGAAGAAACACATCTTTCCACATCTCCAGAATCCTTCGAGCAGAAAACTTAGCGCCAAGGATATATAATTTTCTGCCGAAGGTGAGGGCTATAATTAGCATAGAATAGCTCTATTGGCTTTTTAAGATTAGTTGTACAGTCAGGATGTTTTTCTGTTGCCTGTGGCCTTCAGGGTTGCTTGAAGCCCCTCACCACTTTAATTAAAAGATAGCATTCCATTTAAATAGTTCTACACGTCCATTTTCTAAAAGAAGAGTCTCCATTCAGCTCGGGGTGCTTTTCCCGCCACAGACAGTGATTTTCATAGCACCTCGGCAGAAAAGGGAAGAAACAGGGAATCTTTGTATCAAAGTCCCACCGCGCCTCTAAAAGGCATCGCTGTTACAGCTGTAACTGTTATAAACGACTGGATGCATTTGCATAATACAGTTGTCACTGAATTAAAATGATTTAAAATTTCCACCGGAGGTGCTGCCCCGGTCCCCCTCCTCCCCTCCCTCCTGCAGGCCCTGCCTGTTGCAGGGGGAGTCACCTGCATCCAGCAGTGTGGCCTGGGCCGGTTTTATAAGCCCTTCTGCTGATGGAGCCATTCATCTTTGTTTCTCTTGTAGAGCTTGTAAAGATCCTGACAAATGGATACTTTTAATAAACAGAAGAAAGAATGTAGAAAAACTGTGAAGATGGCGCCAAGCCTCAGACTAGGGAGGTGTGAGGGTGAAAGGGGAGAAAGGAAGGGTGTGAATTCATTACCAGCAGTTACTTGGGTAACTTTCTAAATGGACAGGAGGACCGTAAATTCTTCTGCCTCTTCCCTTTCTTTTGAATCTTCCACTCTCTTCTCCAAAGCTCCAGAGGGCTCTGTTGAAATGGAAGTAGGTGTTAGTGCTTGGCCAGGAGAGTCAGCCTTTCTTCATTAGTTAACGAAGTATCTTTTGATTGAGGCAGGTTCATTAAAATTCACTTAGATGCACTCGATCTGTCCCGACTGGGATGCAGATGTAAGGATAAAGAGGCCTCAGGATTCCACCCCATCCCCCATCAGCAAAGGAGAAGACTGGAGCAAGATTAATCCTTCCTTTGGTCTGCACCAAGATACCTTTTTTTTTTTTTTTCTGTGAACTTCGTTTCCTAACTGAAATATACTCTCCATGTTACTGTCTTATGATTCAAAATGTTTGCCTCTGAGTGATTTCTGATCCTCCCCTCAAAAAAAGACAGTCAAAGAATAACTTGGACTTCATTGAAGTTAAATACTTCTGCCCCTCAATATTTTTGCCTGGTAAGGAAAGCTATTTTCCTTCTTCCCCACTCCAAAAGTTACTAGCCGATGGTGTCTCTGGGTGGAAAATATATTAGTTTAGAAGAATAATGGGTACATTTCAGCATAAAAATGTCCCAGCTCATTTTTTTTTCCCTGACTGAATGATTTAAATGCAAACAATCAGTATGTGCAGCAGTAGAAATTAGTATTTTTATTAAACTGATGTTTCATTTTTATCCAAGGAAATCATTTATGGACTTTTAATTCTTTTACCTTGCTTTTAGTAAGAAACAGAGGATTACCACTCTGTGCCCTCCAACAATACTCCTTAGAAAGAAGGGAGACCAGACCTTGCATTCATGGGCAGTGATTAAGAAACTAAAGAATGATTCTAATTTCCTAAGGTCCTCAGAAAGAGAACTAAAGAGGAATAAAAGGGTGACTTATTCCCCCAACTGCACCTGGAGTATGAAATCATTTTGGTTTCTTTGCTAAAGTAGGGAGAGTGTCCTGAGAATGTTCTAGTACTGAATTTAAATTCCTGTCTTAGATGAAATAATTTACTGAACATTTTCTGCTATGGTTTTGTTTTTCAAGGTGGGAGTTTAAGGAAGGAAATGGAGCAAGTTTATTTATAGATAGGATAAAGGAAGAGAAAGGCTAAAACCTCTGACCAGAGCAACACAATAGAAAAGATGTGTATGTTATGCATGGTTAGGCTTTGAAGATACGTCCAAAATCATGAAATAGCCAACACCATTCCTGCCGCTTGAAACTTGGGTTTCCCTAAGTAAAGAAAAAAGGTTTCCTGTGTCCATTGACTTCTTTAGCATCACACAAGTGGCTCTTCTGAGGACAAAATAAATTAATTATCTTAAAGATTTTTTTTCACATTTAAACAGGCCTGCCCATTATCGTTCCCCTCTTTTGCTTGAGAGAGCAATTATCCATTCATGTGCTCTGTGGACACCAGAGGCCACTTTAGTTAAAGACCTTGTCAACGAGCCACCCAAAGGGTTAACCTTCCAGATGGAATTCAAACCTACTTGTCCTTTTAATATTTCATCCCTAGCTCCCCACAGCTGAGGCATAAGCTTGGCTTGTTTTAATTAAATTAGATCACACCAGACAGGTGTCTTGGCAGTAAAATTGTGCACAACCCATTTTTATCTCATTAACTGCACAGCTCATCAAGGGTTTTTGTTTTTCTTTCTGAAAACTCTAGGTAAACCAGTAATGATCATTACAGAGTACATGGAGAATGGCTCTTTGGATGCCTTCCTCAGGGTATGTGTCTATTTTATATTAAACCCAACAGTATATAGGTATTTAGACAACTCTAGCACATTCCTTATGCATCCTGTTTGGTTGTTCTCATGGACTCTTTGAACACAGCAAAGGAAGAAGAGAAGAAGTAGAAAATGATGTGGTTTTTAAGGCTGTTAAATAATCCATGGGCAATGAGGGAAGTATTTGATTTATTCTCATATCGTGAAGCTGTTTGAGCCATGGATTCATTACACTTGGATAATTTCCATCTGTCACAGGAAGCAAACCCAGCTCCTACAGTACACTCTGAGTGAATTAGTGACTTTAGTCAGAACAGCCGAGAAATAATGTTGAGTTTCATTACATACCGGATACAGGTATCAAAAAAGAAAAAAAAAAAAAAAAGACTCAGTAATAAATGCAGGGTGATAATTAATTTGGCCTAATCCTAATAGGATTTTTCTCCATTGCTTTTGTATTCAGAAGAATGATGGTAGATTTACAATCATTCAGCTAGTGGGCATGCTTCGCGGTATTGGGTCTGGAATGAAGTACCTGTCTGACATGAGTTATGTGCATCGGGACCTGGCTGCACGGAACATCCTGGTAAACAGCAACTTGGTCTGCAAAGTGTCTGATTTCGGCATGTCACGAGTGCTAGAGGACGATCCTGAAGCAGCTTACACCACTAGGGTGAGCACAATTTGCCACCTGGCTCTCCCTCTCATCAAAAGGCCCTGTCATTTCACCCTGATGTTCAGGCCTTTGTGTTTTGTTTTATTTTGTTTCCTCATCCTCTAAAACCTCTTCCTGTCCCTGCATCCATTTTTAAACCATGTTTCTGAAGAAGGACTTTTGAAGCAGACTAATGGTATGACCATTTTACAGAGCTACAAACTATAACCAAAATAAATTCTTGCTCCTCCAAAATTTCTTGGGCAAAGTATTCTAATGAGTGATAAGAGAGTGTCTTTAAATGTAACTAAATGAGAAACAAATATAAGGGGTAATTTACAAAACAGATAATCAGTTACCATGAAAATCAGGAGTAACATAACTTATAGTATTTATATTTTCACTCTCTTTCTTCCTTTTTTATTTACTCTTCTTTTTTTTCTTTCTTGCCTTTCTTGTCTGTCTGAGATTTTCTATTTGGCTTTTTTATTTATTTATTTTTAATTCTTATTCAAAACAAGACAGAATAGTATTTTTGCTTGTTTGGCTCCTGAATCCGAGAAGGTATATACAGGATTTATGAAACATTTATGCTATGCAAGCATTTTCAGTATCTCATGGCCTTCATTTTGCTACTGGTAGATAAGCACGGATTAAGGCACAGTTACGAATATTCAGTATAGAGTTAATGGCACTGCTATCTTAGCCTGACAATCTGAATAAAACACTAATGAAATAAACACAGAATCATAAAACCATTATTGGCTATTAAGGCTGACACTGTTAAAATCCATGAGGTAGACAGTTACTAGCCATTTTACCCCTTTAACACTCAACATTTTACAGCTGCAATTGTAAGCACTGGAGAACTTTTGTGTTTTTGATTGGTTAGTTGGTTGATTATTTAGGGTTTTGAGTAATAGTCAATTTCTTTGGCTCCAGTTTTGATTCTTCTACATATCCTCTTTTGAATTCTAAGTCCATTCATTTAGTAAAGAATATCTTTTTGTGATGGCTAAAGATCTCTTATTTTTTTTCTCAGTAAAGATACAAGAGGTAGGAGGCTTCTAAAATGATACATTAACATAGATAAACCCTTATCCAAATATTTAAGGAAGAGAGACCGTGCAAGTACCCTACAATGGATTTTCAGAGTAAACTGCACTATATCAAAGCAGTTCCCAGGGAAATCTATTGTTGCATTTGGTAGCCTTAATAAAACCTAAAGAAAACTTTAAAGCATGACTGCTTGAGCAGCTCAAGGGTCTGTATTCAGGTTAAGTTAATTTCCTCAGATAGAACCCTAGAAAATCTGAAACTAAATTAAAAGCACTTTATACATAAAGATAAACAAGAGACATTGAAGGTTAAAAAAGAAGCAGCAGCAATTTGAACTTTTTCTTGGTAATATATTGTTGATTTACCATTTTTGTGAGTGTTTATAAGAATTAAATAGTACCTAAAACTCTGTCTTGCCACCATTCAAGTTACTTATAGAGCTAATATCTGGTATTATCTGGCTTCCTATATTCTGCTAGAAAGACTGTGTGGTAGGCAAAATTTTTCATATTTATCCTCCTTGATTCATTATTTCTGAAGCAGTATTAGCATTACCTTTGTGCTGCTGAGGGAAAGCAGTGCACTAAGAGTCAAAGCAAGTGTCAACTACATATCCTTTGATCCACTCTGGGTAACATACATATTTTGTAAAACCCTCAGGTTTTTCCCTTTCTTCTACAATATTGCCTTAAGGAGACCTCAGATAATAGGTTGGCTTTTAAAAAAGTAATTAAGACAGATTACTTGGTCACTTCCCTGTGACTAAAGAAAACTTATGAGGAGAACTGTCGCAAGCTGGAAGACTTTAGTTAAAATAAACAAGTCTTGTATTATCGTTGGGAGAGCTAGCTCCAGCATGCTGTTATCTGGCCTGGCAAGTAGTGACTACATTCAGAAATGAAAATGGCACAGCAGTAATGTACTTAGGGAATAACTTACGGCTTAAATGCTCACAGGGTGGCAAGATTCCTATCCGGTGGACTGCGCCAGAAGCAATTGCCTATCGTAAATTCACATCAGCAAGTGATGTATGGAGCTATGGAATCGTGATGTGGGAAGTGATGTCGTACGGAGAGAGACCTTATTGGGATATGTCCAATCAAGATGTGAGTCTCGGTGTTCTGAAATTTATGGCTTTCCGTTGAGATTCAGAAAGTTCTGCTTCACTGTGCGATAAACTGAGCATTTGAGTTGAAACAATATAAATTCACGGTTCTTAATATAAATATAGCTAGTAATCAAGTTCCAATTATGACCAACAATGTCTTCTGATTACAAAGATCAGAATTAAACAGCTTCCATGGTAGAGTGTGTGAGAGAGAGACAGACAGACAGACAGATACTGATCACAAACAACATTGGATAATGTTTCTCTTCGGTGAACTTTCAGTACCATACTGAAGCAAAATTAATGTTTTTGAATTTGAACAAAATGTAGCAAAGATTACGAAGAAACAAAATCCACATGTGGTAAAATTGACACCAAAGGTTTATTGACAGAAAATTAGTGAATATTTTAAAGCTAGCATAGTTGTAATTAGAGCTTGCCCCTCGAGGACTCTAAAATAAAGCTTCACTAAATGACCCTTTGTAAATTATGCACATCCCTTTAAATGTACCATCTGGACTAGTTCATAAGGGAGTATCCACGATGCCTGCAATTTCAGAAAAGCATTCAATAATGACACTAATAAGATTCCAGAGTAATAGAATTTAATTACAAACATCTCTAGTAAGAAAGGAAAAATCAAAACAAAGAGCCCTAGATCAGAGGTCTTCCTAGAACACATTTGAGCTAATTCTGGAAAAGTTTTACTTAGGTAAAAAGGGCTTGGGAACTCTCCTTAAAATAAAATGGCCACCTGTACTGTTTGAACCTCACTTATTTTTTTTTTCAATATAAAATTAAAAATGAAAATAAACATTGGAAGGTGTTTACAAGTGCTGGTTATTCAGCTTATCCATTAAAAATATATTTTAGAAAAACTTCTTTTTAAAATTCTTCAAGGGGCAGTGCTACCTTGCTCTCCCAAAGGTACAGGAAGTCGCAAAGTTTTAGCAATCGCACAAAGAACCAGGTGCACTTAAATAGAATGCAGGCTGCCTGGTCAGGAAAAAAATATTCGGAGCTGTAAAGAAACTGATTTACTTCATCACCAGTGGGGCAAAAAGGATTGTCTCCTGTGAATATCCAGATTAAAGGGGAGGGTAGTATTGAAATTGTATTTTCTGTAATTCATAAAAGAAGAGCCATAGTGGATGGGGAGAAAGACAGAACAGCTACCCTAAATGACAGATAATGACAAGCTGGAAAAAAAGACTATAGGAATAAATGGTGTGTAATCTTTTATTCAATGTGATTATACAGTGTAGATACCTTTAAGTAGCTTCTTATATCAACATTTGGAGGCAGGTCACAGACCTTCAGAAGGACAAAGACAAAAACCTAAATGAGCAAATCATGCATATGTTGATGTAATTATTTGATACTTAACATCCCTTTATTTCAATTGAGAGACATGACTATGTGTTCTCAAGCACACCATGTATAAAAGGTATCAGTGTTCCAACTTGAAATATTTTCATATCTACAACTTTGACAGTTTCTATATTATATTAAGCTATTGGCTGTTTTGCATATTATTTATGTTTCTGGCTTTATCCATGAACAAAATCATCTGAAACCATTTTTGTCCACCAATAATATCGATCTGTCATTCACGTATATTTGTCTCTCAATGCTGGATTCTGTGTAGAGCAGGAATCAATAGGAAATGGATCTGGAGAATGACCTTCCTGGGTAGAATTCATTGCATGAAAGTAACTGTTGAAAATATGTCAAACATTTTTTGTTTGTTTGAATCCTTTTACCCCGTGTAATATTCAGCAGTAAACTGAGAAAATTTGCTCTGCTAACCCAGAAGCTAGCTTTCAAGATGGTAGGTTACAAATAGAGGGTTTCTGAGACTATTACTCAGTCTGGGAAGTTACAACAAATTACCCTACCCACCAGCCCAGTGTTGTTTGCATTCTTGTCAATTGAGTATAAAATGTTTTCATCAAATCTAGCATCAATACCATGTACCCCAGAAGAAAAAAAAAAAAGTCAAAGGATCAAATTGACCTAGTGTAATTGCCACAAATAACTAGAATAAAATGAGATAGCATAGACACTTCTAGCTTGGAGAAGCAGATAATAGAATGAGATGTCACAAAATACATGAGAGAAAAAGGATCAAAGGGGTTAATCGATCAAAAGGTGATTGTTAAAGTGAAGCAGTTTGCTAGGTAAGAAGACAATAGTCAGATTGGCAGACAGAAACTGGATCCAACTAAATTAATGCCAGTTGAAAGGCAACTTTTGAGCAGTCAATAGAGCCACTGAGTGGGTTCAATGTGGTCATCAGCATTTCAAGAGCCGCTGTTTCTCTAGCAGCAATTAGGAAAACAAAATAAAATAAAACAAAAGTGCTGACTTAAGACAAATAAAACTTTAAATCCTCACACAAATAAGGGTTTCCAGGATGCTCAGGGTTCCTCATCAACAAAGCTTATGAGTAGCCAAGAAACTATAGGGTAATTTCCCTCTTGGAATGTGGCATGAGTCACACTACGTTACATTACTGGGATGCAAACCCTAAAGGGGAGGGGCTTACAGAAAAGCCAATAAGAAAATAGTATAATGGCAGCTTAGAAAAATTAAAGGTGACAAGCAACTGCTGAATGATTTATATCTTATTAAGCAAGGAAACCACTCAGATGATCTTGGACAATAAGACAGTGGTTGCTACCATTTTAACTTCTTTCCTTAGATATGTGAGGGTCTTCTTTAAAATTGAAATTAAAAAAAAATCGCATTATTCTGTTAATCTTTTAGCAGAATCAGCCAAAAGACTATTGAGGTCAAGAAAGAGACACAAAATTGGTATCAAAGATATAATCTTCCAAAAGGAAAAATGACTAGGCACCTGGACATAGGCCCTAGTGTGGACCAATGTTAGCTGTCTGAGCAAGAAAGTGTAGATTTATGATTGTCCCAAGGGAATTCCTTTTTTTGTAAATGTTCTTGAAGGAATCTCTGGCTCTAGGTCAGAGTCTCTTGCTGGGAATATGTAGCAGTGCTGATGCCGAGTTTCAGAGTGGGTAGGGGCTGGTGCAGGATCATGTGATCTCTGCAGGCACCGCCAAAACTGTGACACCATGTTGTTGATCTAATTGGGCTCTAACAACTTTGGAACAGGGCTGCATCTTCCCTTTAGAGTTTCAGATTGGCATCACTTGCCATTTGTGAGCACCTCACAGCAACAGCTGGCTTCCCTCTCCTGCTGCCAGCAATGCTCAGGTCCAGCGTTGGCTTCTGCGAAAGAGTTGGAGCTGTGCCCATGCTCCAGCTTGCTGGCAGCTTCCTGTAGGAGAATCATGCCTGTCTGGAGGGTGAACTTCAAACAATAGCCTGCCTGGCAGCTTAACAAGCCGTCCCGTTGTCTCCGCAGGTGATTAAAGCCATCGAGGAAGGCTACCGGCTACCCCCGCCCATGGACTGCCCCATTGCACTCCACCAGCTGATGCTGGACTGCTGGCAGAAGGAGAGGAGTGATAGGCCTAAATTTGGGCAGATTGTCAACATGTTGGACAAACTCATCCGCAACCCCAACAGCTTGAAGAGGACAGGGACAGAGAGCTCCAGGTTTGCCATGCTTACTTCATAGTTATGTATGAAACAATGCGTCCGAGGTGGCAGGCTAGTGGTGACTCACTGTGATTTCTCCCTTTTCGCCCAAGGCCGCTTCATAGATCTCTGCAGCCCAGGTGACTTCTTTCTCAATTAGTGGAGTATTTTTTACCGTAGTTCTATTCATCCTTTTGAAGAGCCTTATGCCTGGCAGGCCTCATGGTAGTAAAAAAATTTAAAGGAAGAAGAAAGAACTAAAGTGCTTGTTTATGATGCTGACCCTGAAAACTTAAGAAGAAGCTGAAATATACTCCTGGAAGACATTCTAGCCAGGAGATGTTACTTTTTGAAAAGACAAAGGAACATGAAATACTAATAAAGATGGAAGAGTAGGTTTTTAAACACTGCATTTCTAGGTTGACTTCTCAGTTGTTAACTGTAGCCAGAGATGATGAGGTTTCAGTCTGATTGCCCCTTTCTGAGTCTTAGAATGATACAGAGTCAATGTGAAACTGATCAAGTTACAAAAAGCAGGCAATGGTTTTTTTGAGCAGGGATTTTAAAACAAAAGGGATTGGACCATCTGTGAAAGAGGTAGTTAGTTCACTGGGAAGAGCGACACGACGTGTGTCAATGAAGAACACAAGGATGCTATATGTGCCATAGTTCTCTAGGAACTTTCCTCCATGCAGAATTAGATTTACTGCTCTCATATTCAGGATGCCTACAGACCAGTCCCATCTGAAAGCGTGCAGACCATCCTTATTACCTCAATTATTTAAGAAGCCAAGAACAATAAGACCAAGTAATTCTGGCCTGCTTCATCTCCAAATCTGAGCTTCTCAAAGCTTCCACCTTTTATCATGATCCAAGTTAAAAGCAGGAAGATACTTTATTCTTCCATGTTTAAACCCTGTTCATCTTTGCAAGCCCTCTGTATTCTACTTCAGTCTCTCACCTAAAAACTTAGCTTCAAGGTCCTGGAGAGAAGGAATATATTTAGGGTTAGGTCAGTCTCTTCTGTCTTCTAGATCCTCAGTTCCAGAGTCTGTGTCTGTGGTTCTGAGGTCAATTTCCTGGTGTTTGCCACTTGTCATATAAGTAGGAGAATACATAAGACGTTCACCTGCTAATGCCACATAACACCTGCTTCTCACCAAAGAGAAGAGTAAATTGAATTATTAGATGCACTTTTCTTATTTCCAAACTTTTCTCACTGATACTACAGTGCTTATTACCATTGCAGATAATAGGATGTCTCATAACATGTTATGTGCTCCAGCACAAAATTAGACAAATGTCATGGTGTTCCACAAAGAACACAAAGACTTCAAGAGCAAGCTTGAGACTGACCCTTGGAATTAACTGACAGTGAATGGAGATATTTTCATCTGGAGGTCATTTTGACCTTATGAGGCACCTCAAGCCTATGTCTTGCCTTGTTAATGGGCTTTGCTTAAAGTTAGAAGTAAATGCAAACCAATATGTCTTTGTTTAATAACAAAATCTATCCAGCACTCAATTAAATATCTAGAACTTCATGTGTTAATTATTAACTCAAATATGAGAGAGGAATTAAATCTGGATTATTGTTGCTAGAAACAGCCACAGAATTTTACTCAGATGGTTAAACTTACTTGAAATAATGGGTACAAAAGGTCACAAAGTCAAGCTATTGGACATAAAGTTGATTGGTAAAACAGGTCTTCATTACAATATTTATATGACGAAGTAGTGCAAATCAAAATAATTTAGGTAAAAAGAAAACATTTTAAAAATGGAGTTGGATTAATTCTGCTTTGTAGACACGGCTTTACATTGACCTATTTTTTTTTTTAAGAGAAAATGGACACAGAAAAGAGAAACAAAAAGCAAAAGAGACAAACAAACAGCAACGAATCTGATACGATAACACTATAGGTTTACAAAATGAGATGGTTGGAACTTGACAGTAGTTAAAACATTGCGTATCGCTACTCTTAAAGGGGTTGTTCAGATTAACAGATATAGACATGCAAAATTGATCTAATCATATGAGTATTAACTGTTCTTTTTCGATAGTTAATGCATTTAGTAATATAGTCATTTTTACTATCTTATGTACACCTTTTTATAAATTTATGTCTTTTTCCTTTTCCCTTCCTTCTTTCCTCCTTTCCCCTTGGAGTACCTCTTGCTGTCTTTAAAATAACTGCCCATACCATACCATCAGGCCTAATATAATCAAACAAAATAGTTCAGAATAAAGCCAATAAAAATAAAACAATGCATTGACCTAATTTTGTTACTATGAAGAGAGCACTTTTTACAGGAAATAACAATATTGCTGTGAAGATAATCGTAGTAAAACTGGCATAAAATAACTCTGAAGATCTGTCCTATGATTATTTAGTAGTCTGGTGACAGAGATGAGTATAATTCTCTTCATAAATACTTTCCTTAAAATAGGTGATTTACTATTTATTGATATGATAATTAATGGCAGAATTCCTGCCTGTAGCCATTCTTGACAGTAGCCTAATATAAAACACCTGGCTTGAGAAATGAGTAGAGTCATAAATAAGTTAATAAGAAGTTCTTTGAATTTGTTGAAATCATTATTTAGGAGCCCCAGCAAAGGAATACCAGAAGCACATTCCACAATCCAAACAGTGATCAAAGTGGCCATTCTTTCTGCCCGTCCTGGCACACGTGCTGGTCAGGCATGGTTTGATTAAAGAAGGGATTAATTCCCTGCTGTCCCCGCTTGGTTTAAACGCCTTGTGACTGCCCGCAGACCCGGCTGGAACCACACCGGACTTGAACCCTCGGTGTTTTCTCTGCTTCCATTAAGTCTGGCAGGTCGCGAGCTCAGGGCTTTCCTTACTCATACTTCACTAAAGTTTCCATAGTTGCCAAAGTAACATCTGTAACATTGTGTCCTAGCAGGGACTGAACTCTTGCTGCACAGACTGGGCAGGTTTTAGTCACAAGGAATCCCCCATGCTTTACCCCAAGCTAGGATGATAAAAGATCTGCTCATTGCTATGAGCTTTAGTCTTTTAAGAGATTCACAGAACAAGTTCAAGAACTGGAATGAAGCACAGACAAGAACAATTCTCACCTACATTCACAGCTTTGTAAAACTAGGGGCAAAAAGTCACATGATTTTGTCTGAGGATGGCTTTTCCATTTTGAACATTCTCTTGGCTCTCAGTTGCTCGTGCCTGTGTTGGGCAGTCTGACTTCTGAGTCCTCCTGTAGCACCGAGAGTTCCTGTCTGTTTACACTTTTCTTGTTTTGCTTCTAGACCTAACACTGCCTTGTTGGATCCCAGCTCCCCTGAATTCTCTGCGGTCGTATCAGTGGGTGACTGGCTCCAGGCCATTAAAATGGACCGGTATAAGGATAACTTCACAGCTGCTGGTTATACCACACTAGAGGCTGTGGTACACATGAACCAGGAGTAAGTACTCAGCGATGTAACACCAAAGGGTAAATCTAGATTTCATTGTATTTTCCTTTTTTTATTATTTATTTATTTATTTTTGGTTTGAGCTATATAATCATCCTCATAAAAAAAAACTGGAATGCCTCTCATTTTGATTGTGTACATTTTTACACAGCCTCTATAAAGCACCGACATTGTTGCATTGAATTGCATAATTAAACATTATAATACACCTGTCTTGTGCTGTATTAATCGTGGCTGATTCAAATGTGTGTGTGCATGAAGTCCAGAAAAAGAGCTTCTCAGTCCTCGTGACTTTCTGTCTCCCTCTTTTTTTTTTTTGTCACTCCACGTACAGTGACCTGGCGAGAATCGGCATCACGGCCATCACGCACCAGAATAAGATTTTGAACAGCGTCCAGGCAATGCGAACCCAGGTGCAGCAGCTACACGGCCGGATGGTTCCCGTCTGAGCCAGTACTGAATAAACTCAAAACTCTTGAAATTAGTTTACCTCATCCATGCACTTTAATTGAAGAACTGCACTTTTTTTACTTCGTCTTCGCCCTCTGAAATTAAAAGGAAAAAAAGTATCTGCAGCATTGCTTGGTGTACGGATTGCTGAAACTGCGGGACTTTACAGAAACGACAGCCGGTCATTGGAATTAGACCCGGAACAAACGATTTCTCAGAAGTACCTAAGTCCGTCATCGCCAGTCTGTAAAATACATGTCCCTGTATAAATAGAACTCCGCCTCTGAGTTTCGATGCTGTATTTGCTGCCAGACACTGAGCTGCTCGGAGGATACTTGATCCTTCCTCCATTTGGAATTACAACCATAGTGTTTTGTTTGTGGCATAAATTACAGTCATCTCCCTTCACTGAAGTGAAGACCCTGCCCAGGAACAGTTGTGAAGGACTCGGTTGTAGCTTATAGAGCCTGGTTCATAGCAAGGAAAAAAAGATAGTGAAAAAGCCATGTGGCTCATGGGTGTAGCTTCTTCGATGCCCCCGTCACCTGGTAGATTCTGCTGACACAGTGGGGCTGGAAAGAAAAGCAAAGAGGATTAAAAACAATACAGAACTCAAGCTCCATAACCCCTGACTGGACAAAGGAAGTCAGCTTCTTTGGGCCTGAGGCTGTGCCATGTCTTATCTGTGGACCCTACAAACTTCTCATAACTACCTTAGGGATAATGGGCTGTGACAATCTGGAATAGGACACTTTCATACTTCCCTTCTTTTAAAGAAGCAATCCCAAATCTGTAAGGTAAGTTGAAGCAATCAACAATGAACTTTTCTCTAGCAAAAGCTCTTGTGTGTGTGTGTGTGTGTGTGTGTGTGTGTGTGTTTATAAGTAAACTTGAGATCATTTGAAACACTGAATAGCAAGTATTCCTTCAGGTCTGCCACGTAGCGTTGAGGGGTTTTTTTGTTTTTGTTTTTGTTTTTGTTTTTTTTTCCGGGAGTTCAGGTCTTTCCTGAGCATAGAAAAAGAACAACAAATACAGGAAAGGCCTGAATTAGAGAATGCATCTTTTACCCATCAGTTCATTAGCAGCTTTGAATGCGTCCATTTTATGATTTGCTTCTTAAAACAGGTGGCTTTGTTGGTTTCTAGAAGCAAGGAACCTAAATTTGCTCTGGGAGAATTTTAAATTCTTTTTTTTTAATTCCATTTTTATCACTTTTAAGCAACAGCTTGGCTGATTTAATGACCTTTTACTTCCCTCTCAATTTTATCCTGAAAGCTATTTCTAATAGAGCAAAGAATGTTAAATTTAATGCTGTCAAATCTTGACTATTTAGGAGAAATGGTATTTATTTATTTATTTATTTATTTTGGCAACATAAGTTATAAAAGCTTTTCTGTTTGGAAGGACTGTAAAATTTGTTTTTAAAACTGCTCCAACAATTTTTGTTTCATTACCATTTTTGCTGAAGTCTATGAGTTCTAGAATCTCCATGTTAAAAGTCAACAAATGTAGGTCGGGCTCTTTGGTTTTTGTTTTTTTTTTTGTTTGTTTGTTTTTCTTTAGTTTTTTTGTTTGTTTGCTTTTAGGAAATATTATTTTTCAACAAAGCTGTGTAATATTTTAATA
Organism: Dasyprocta punctata; assembly: GCA_004363535.1. Classification (NCBI taxonomy): domain Eukaryota; kingdom Metazoa; phylum Chordata; class Mammalia; order Rodentia; family Dasyproctidae; genus Dasyprocta; species Dasyprocta punctata. The sequence continues at coordinate 17,883 of RJWM01023741.1, forward strand.
AAAAAGTGTTCTAATTCTAATAAGAAAGCATTATAGAATGATACTTTGAAATAGACTGCTACCTTGCCCTTCAGATACTGAATAATTAAAAGTTTTGCTTTCTTACTTCTGTAAACATTGAATATATCATATTAAAAGCAGAACTTTTCTAAAGAGTATGTGCTGATTCTAAAGTGTCCCAGCAAATTAACACGATATACTATGCTGAAGTAGTTTCATTAGTATTTGGCAGGCATCTCTGTAAAGGAAATAATCAAGTAAGGACTGAAAGAAGCATAGAATATGAAATCTTAAGTCATTGAAGGGTTGCATTTTGAATCAATTTTAACACTTGAATGTGTTAGTGTCACAATCAATGAAAGCGTCAAAACGAACAAACAGAAGAACAGAAAACTTTCCAAGCACCTAAAATAATAACCAGCAGCAATAAAAGTGTTTACTACTCCCGCTGCCTCCCTGGAGTTTAGAAGAGATGTGAGAACACTAGGACTGTCCCATCGCTTTCAGGGCGGGGAGGCAGACTCTGGCATCAGGACAGCTATGGATTCTGAAGTCATCTGAAATATTGGCACTGGAAAATTCACCCCCGCTTTTCTCTAGAACTTAGTTCCTCCCCTGTAAATGAGAGAGATAATGATACCTTAGTATTGACGTGTTTCCTGATGCATGATGGTATTGTATGTGTGCAGGAAGTGCTCTGTGGACGGCAGAGAGAGCTCCCTGGAAGTAGGGCAGTCTTTCTCCTTCGCTGGCCAAGTGGAGCGCCTCTTTCTGCTGTCATTCCTTTGTGACCCTGGATACTTTGCTGAGCATGCTGGAGTGGGATAAAATGGACTTCTTTGGTGGGAAGCCCTGCAGATGAAGATCCTGGGTTTAAATGGATTTGTGGGCAGTTGGGACTAAATATGTATCTATGAAAAAGTGATAGTCCTATCAAATGATTCCTAAAGGGTTAGCAAGCATTGTTTACTTTAGAAGTTTAGGAAATGGTTATTTTATAATTGAAAAGGCAGCAAAATGCGCAAGTACAACTCCATTGCAATGAAAGGAACTGGATGATAAAGTATTTTGATGTCTTTATGGCTGATTCAAAAGAGCAGCACTTTGTTTATTTAGTCACAGTGACTTCCCTTCGACAACTCATGACCCCTCATATACCACATACTCTGTTTGGTCTTTGTTGAAGAAATTCCCTGTGGTAAGGGAGCTGTCTGAATTCAAAGGAGACAGGCTTATTTTTCTCAACTCTTATTCTAGCACCAAGTAGATGTAAACCTTTACATTTCAGATATCCAGTCATTTCCTCAAAAATGTCAACTCCACAAAATCCTCACTTAATGTTGTAAATACACTTACACAATAGGCATTAAGCGAAGACGGGATTTGGCAGACCAAAAAGGGACAAATGTGTTTGAGACCGTTTTTTTCTCTAACAGTGGAATTCCTAGTAGCAAAAGACAAACACTCTTTATTATAAAGTTTGCCTGCTGGGTATGCCTGTAATCTCAGACTCTGGGAAGCTGAAGCAGGAAGATCCCAAGTTCAAACCCAACCTGGGCAATTTAAGGAATTAGCCAGTCCTTGTTTCAAATTAAGAAAATGAAAAAGGCTGGCTGTGAATGTAGCTCAGTGCGAAGGACATAGGTTCAATCCCCAGTATCCATATATACCATATATCATATATGGTGCCTACCCATATGCTATAATTATATTGCCAAGCCTTAAGGTCGAGTTCATATTGTACTTTTTTCTTCACATAAATTTACAAGTAAAACTACACTGCAAAGAAAAAAAAATTACCTTCTGAAGATATTGATAACTATACCCTAACCCACATTTATAATTTTCAACTTAAAAACTGATTCCTGTGTGACTCCTTTATGAGAATACTTTATTCCTGTCTCCCCAAACAGACTACAATGTTTTGTGCACATTTAATAGTCGTCATTTAACTCAAAGAAAATATTTTATTTACTTCTTCCTGCACAACAAACACGCACGTACACCAAATAAATAATTGAACAAAATAAGCGCAGTCCTCTGTCAAGGTGCATTTTAGTTTTCGTTTCTGCAGTACATTTGAGGCCATCAACTATGAAACACAGTCTCTGTAGCAGGAGGTATGATCCAAGGATCAGTCTTGTCAGAGTTTCACTTGTCCCAAGTGAGAGAAGGAAAAATTCTTCTTTTAGTTCAAATTGATGATTTGACACATTGAGAGGATCATGAGGAGCCATGATGGTGCTTTGAGCCAGTCTTGTCTGATTCTAGGCCAGTGTCTAGAATTCTAGGGTGTAGTTGGTGCGTCCTTGGTGTTTCATAGGAGCCTGGAGGTCTGAGACCTCCAACTCTGGCATCATAGTCGCCGTGCCTCTGGCCCCACCTTCCCTCTCTTCTCTGATAGCCTGCAGATCATATGGACCTTTTACTAAGTAGATGATCTTGCTTTTTAGAAATGTTATTTTCAAGGCAAACATCTGGTGCCTGTTTATTTCTTGGTTTGTAATAGTCAACCATTATGTGTGATCATTGGTGGGTTATTTATTTTTTTTTCCCCCAGAGGAAGAAAGTAAGAATTCACGATCTCTCACTTAAATTTTACATTTACAAAGCCTTAATACCTTCTATGAATCCGTATTCTTTCTCACAATATTGCTGGGTCACAGGCTGTTAGTTAATATTGGCCAATGTTGTGTCTAAAGTCTTGTTCTTTTCTCTGCAGGGAGTAAATTCTGCTATCTCAACCTCACAGCCCTTCCTGTCGATTACAAAGCCCTTGGAAGAAAACAGAACACACCCCCCTCAGTTCCTTCCAAACGTGTTTCTTCTCTGCTTCTGTGACACCAGTTGGGGGCAAAGACACAGATGAAATAACACCTTTACCTGAGAAGGAGAAATGTGTGACTTTAGAACCCCGTTTCCCAGGGAAATCAACAGAATTAAAGTTCAGCATCTGTTCTCCAGTTGCACGGAGGAATGTCCTGTCTCACGGCACCAGCTCTGCAGCGTCCTTGCTCCCAGACTCCTCGTGGTTTTATTTATATGTATTCGCGTATCTCCCTCCTGTATGTCGCTGCTGCATCAGGGTGGCAGCAAGCGACCCGAGGCGACAGGTTTTACTACGGACACCAGTTCAGGTGCCGCCACACAGAACAAAGCCAGTTCTCGTGAGCTGCCTATGATATGCATTGCTGAAGTAACATTTTACCCAGGGTGTGCCATTGCAGTGATATAAATATATTTTTTCCTAGACTAAATATGAGCTGACTATCTCTTTTGATGTGTGTACATAGGTGTGTGTGCACATAGTTGGGTGTGTGTCTCTGTGTGTGTGTGTGTGTGTGTGTGTGTGTGTGTGTGTGTGTGTGTGAGTGTGGGTAACCTCATGCTTCAGACTGCCTGTGAATGTTGTGGAATGTTACATCTACAAAGTTCTGGTTTCCTACCAGTTCCAAGATAAGAACCATATGATACAGTGGGCTTGGAGAGCATGCCCGTCCCCTTGGAAAGGACTTGGAGGTGTGAAATGTCCTATAAGTGTGTTTTTGTAGCTGCCACACTAACCTTAAAGAGTAATTTTACAGCTTCAGACAGAGGTATTTGCACCTTAATGGTGGAATAACTTTAGAATAGAAACCCATTTAGCCCATCCTCAAAATCACAAGTTCTGAATGAATTCATCGGGCTCACAAGTTCCTTGCTGGAGAGAGGAAGGGGAATGGAATCCGTCTGGTAATCGCAAATGGAGTACAAGTAGTCTTGTTTCCCTGCATACATGGACTTGTTGAATGCGAACAAATATATGCAATTCGTATACTTTTGGAGATGAACGTAGATATGTGTGTCAGCTTTGAGATGATGTGTCCAGATTAATACTTTGTCTCCCAGTGTCACAGAAAAATACATGCGAGTGACTCTTGAGATTCATGTAGTTCTAGTTGGGATGAAATGGCCTCAAGCAACTTCAGGTTCCCAAATTACATGGAAAATTCTGTAGTAATGGACATGCAGCTAACTCCTCTTGCCCTCAAGGTGCATTGGTCTTCTAGAATCTGAGTCCTGGTGTGTGAAGATTCAGTATTGCTACGGTGTGATACCAAACTTCAGCCAACATACTGCCATTTTACATAATCTGAGTGGCTGCCTTGCTTATCCCAAGCTACGGTTGTAGGAACTGTGGCCATTTATATAAGCTATAACATCAAATCAGGGAAAAATGGAAGAAAAAGATTCTGAACCATATTATTGTTGTTGAGTACGTGGAGAAAATCATCAATAAATATTTATTGCATTCTGACAGGGTGTGTGGCATTGTATTCTCATAGCTATGCCAGAGTGACAAAGTTAATTCACCCCGTATTGGGGCCCTTAATATATTTTTAAAGGGATGTGCCTATGCATTGATGCCTGAAAAATATGTATAAAAATGAGGTTGAATCTCCGAGCAGGTCATCTTTCCCAGAGGTAAGGGTAGGAGACCAACTTCCTGGTCTGTGTCTAGCCCACAAGGAAGCACAGACTTAGTGAGCTTGGATGCTAAAATCATGCTCAGATCTTCTATTAAGCAGCATAAAGCTGTTCCCTAGCACCAAATCAAGTAGCTTCACCATGTGTCTGCAGGCTCCAAGTTATTTTTGGCAATCTTATAAATGAAATGTTCTGGTGTGTTTAAAAAGTTACTTTGAAGAAAGGTTGTTCTCACTACACTGCTAGCGAGTGTGTTCTGAGACTTCGTATTCAATCTGTGAAGGATATGTGTATTAATCCATACACTTGTATAGCCTCAATATTTGTCTAAAGACACTTCTGACCAGTAAAGGAGAGTTCTAGAAGCAATATTTTCACTTCTTTAACATTGTCCAAACAACATCAAGCATTGATACACACTGAAGAGTGCATTTATTTTTTGTATCACTCCAAGTATGTTGGAATATGCAAGGACTGTGTTTAAAATTAGAATGTATAAGGCATATTATAATTTAGTTCATACTGAAAAAGAAGTTAACAGAACATTGCTTGGTTCAAACCTGTTCCAAAATTTGAGCGATCTTTTAAGTTAGGCATAGATTTTCTATTTTGTTTCAATTCTTCAAGGTATTTTTCTTTCCTTCATGAACTTTAGGTACACATAACTTATGTCATTTATTTATGGTCTTTTATACCTAGTTTGTAAAATTGTAAAATAGCAAACTAAATGCAAAGAGTTTGCATTTGAAAATAATAAAGTAGTTGCTGTATACAAACCTGATATCTGGTTATGTGTTTTCAATAATTTTTCCTATGTATATGCTATATATGCTTTCTCTGAATTAATTATTGGTTATAATTTAATCAAAGCAAAATCTTAAATTCTAATGAAGCATACTAATGATGGACAGGAAGCATTGACTTATTTTCTATTTTCATTTACTCGTTTATGGGGTACAGTATGATAATACATTATACAGTGTGTGAAACAGGAATTGGCTTCTAACTCTCACCCTTGAGAATAAGACGTTAGAAAGTCTGGTTTTAAGGTCCTGTATTCCATTGTAATTAGGACTGTGGATTTGGGTTGGAATTTGGGCTCTGCCACTTACTAATAATTGTGCAGTCTCATGCAAGTCTCTTACCTTCTGTTTGTTCATTTCCTTGTTTGTACCATGGCAATTACAATACCAAAAGCTTTTTATAAAGAGTAAATATAGTAAATAGTTTAATGAAGTGTCTAGCATCTAACCAGAACTCAACAACTGGTAGCTATTCTCAGATGCCTTTTTGATAGTATAATCTGTCTCTACATCTCCCCTTCTTTATCCTTACATCTTTGTTGCTGACCAACAGATCAGGTCCAATTCTTACCCCAGGGACTTGTAACCTGGGCTGCATGGATTCTTGGGTATTCATTGGGGATTCAAGGGGTTCAAGAGATTCCCTAAAACTGCAAATGCAAATAATTGCATTCATATATGCATTTGATGCAGTGTTTCATAAATATTTCATCAAATTAAAAAATGCTTAAAACTACAATCAGAGTGACAAGCACTGCCCTCATGATACTATACATTAAATACATGACTAATTGGCCAAGTTCTTCTCAACTGAAAATCAGGCTCAAGACTTAACAGCCATACTAGCCAAAGCTCTAACACCAACTAGCTTCAAAGCAGAGGCATGCCCTTCGGTATTACCAGCAACATTTTAAAACATGGGTAATGAAATGAAAAGAATTTCAGAATCTGGGTCATGTTAGGTCATTTTGTCTTTATTTGTTATATAGAGCTAGAATCAGCACTGTTAATATGTAAGTAGTTGGCAGCATATTTGGGATTTATGAGGGACCCGGCTTGAAATTTTTCTCCATTATTTAGCAAGACAGAAAGTCAGCCTGTGTGTATTCTTCCCTGCATTTTCTAGAAAGAGCTTTTAAAATGGTGTCAGAATTGCCACATGTGATCTTCCCAATAATTTTGAGATTGATTTCAGTGTAACAGAATATGGAATTTTTTATTATTTGGGGAAATGAATGCTAGCTTCCATCTGTAATAAAGTAACTCCATATTCTCAGTGGTTTAGCAGACTGAACACTCATGTTTAGCTCACATCACAGCCTGATGAATGTCCAGAGGATCTTCCCAGAAACTTTTCCAAGCAGTGCTCAATGGGTCCCAGTTCTTTCCCTTTTGCGATACCGCTGTGCTTAATAGGTGAGCAGAGGCGACCACGTAACGGGAAAGATGTAGACGAGAGTGTTGAGAGCAGTCTGGCCAGGCTTAAAAGGGAATTTTGTTTCTAGCTCCCTCATCGCTGGACAGAACACCTCTGTTTGGCCAAACGCAAGAGCTAGGGGGCTGGGAAATATCATCTTAAATAAACACAAAGAAGAGCTGAAACTGTTGCTTTGACTTTTCAGTTCCCATGAACGTGTCCACTGAATATTTGCCCAAGAGAAGCATGAGCAATACCAAGGTGTGCTAGGACACTTAGATTCTCATCTTGGGCTATGCAGATGCAATAGAGTTTACATTTTCTGTTCTGCAAAATCGTCTCTATCCTTTCTCTAGCCATAGTCTTCAGTTTATATACAAGTGTACCTGACTTTCAATGTTTGAATTGCTTTTGTTATCCAGACTCCCTAAGAGGAGGAAGACAGATGGGAATGTAGAATATACCCTAACCCCAGGCAAGAAATTCAAGGAGTTATTTTTTTCCCTCTTAAAATAAAAATACACACCTGCAATCCCAGCACTAGGGAGGCTGAGGCAGGAGGATCGTTGCTAGTTCAAGGCCAGCCTTGGCTACAAAGTGAATTTAAGGCCAGGCTAAATCATATAGTGAAACCCTGCCTCAAAAAAGACCCAAATAAATAAATAAAATAAAAATGCAACTAGAATAAGTAAAACCAGGCCATGTTAGGACTTTGACCTATTTCAGGTGGGTTAGACTGGAAAACCCTCTCCTGAGGCTTCTTAAGAATTGGAACCCATTTATTCTGTTAAAAAAAAAAAAAAAAAAAAAAAGCATGGTGGCATATGTCTGTAATCCCAGCACTCGGGAAGCTGAGGCAGGAGGATCGTTGCAAGTTTGAGACCAGCCAGCCAGGGTTACAAAGTGAGCTCAAGGCCAGCCTGAACTGCATAGTGAGATCCTGTCTCAAAAATAAACAAATAAATAAAATTAAATTTAAAAAAATAAAGAATTGGAGCCCAAGCTTATAGGGTTTAGTTTCATTTAACATGTTGGAACATATTTAAAATCTTACAACAGTACAAAAGCATACAGAAAGGAATATTTTGTCCCCATTTTATAGAGGAAAAGACTAAAGCATAGAGAGGTTAGAAAATAATCCATGGTCACTCTGCTAATGAGAGTTGGAATTTGGGATTTAAACATTAGCAGCTGGAATCCAGCAACTTGCCCCAGGCTCTGCACCACCCTGACCTGTACGATGTGCCCAAGTTGCTCCACCCCACAGTATTAAACAATTCGTCAGGTGGGTAAGTTCCAGTGAGATGGCAATGCTGCCACCATAGTGTATTGCCCCTGCAACCTCTAAACACTGTTTGCCTGTCCTCTTACCAGGTGGCTTCTTTTTCACTGATTTGTCATGTTGATTATTTTTGGTAAGCGCTAATGGAACAAATTATAACTTCAGTGCAATGTTCATCTAACCCACTGGAATTAATCTCCACATTCTACTTTTCACTAAAAGCAGAGTGCAATCTATTACAGCTAAGATACTGCCATCTGATATATAGCCAAGGAGAGGTAGTGATTTTCTTTAATTATCATTTCCATGTTCTAAGCATAAAAGCCACAAACAGCACTTCTCAAACGCTATTCTTCACTTTGATGACGGACTGTGACAAACACAGGCTAGTCATTAGCCCGACAGAAACAAAAGATGGGTCTGAAGACAAGAGGAAAATTAACTGAGGCAAGGGCTGAGCATGATGTAATAAGTTTCTCTCCAGTTGTGTGATCTTGGACAAATCAATTAGCCTCCCTGAAACTCAGTTTACTCATCTTTAAAATGGGAGCAAATAGTCCCTGTATTGTCAGAATCTTTTGGGAAGTCAGTTTAATCAATTCTACTGAAAACTGCTGTGCTGGATGGAAACAGATGCTGGCATGAGCATCATACGAGTGAGTGATGTTTTCCAAACACAGCACAATAGAGAGTGGGTATTTAGGTGAATCATCAGGTTGGTAAGATACTGATGAGTGTCACTCAGTAGGTGCAAGACTGAGATGAGGAGGCTTCTGTAGTGAAGATCTGTGCAGTAATAGTGAAGATTCATAAAGGACATTGGCATGTGGAAGGCTCTGAGGAGTTCTGTATTAAGGAAACCAATTTTGCTACATTAACCCAGACTTTTGCAACTATATTTGAAAATGAAACCCTTTAAACACCTCTGCAGGATGACTTTATTTGGAAACACATTTTGGGGATTTCATGTGATAAACTAGAAAAGACAAAGATGAATCTTATGTGGCACAGAGTTCAGCCCATCCAGGGTCAACACACAAGGAGCCCAAACCTGCTGCATCCCTGCCTGTCCCGGGGCATAAACCAAATGCCTACATGGGTGGCAACTGACTGCAGATTTGTTGTTTTCCCTTGGTGGTCTAGTGGCTGTAGGACTGGTTGGGGAAAAGAGTATTTGGCAAATGGCGCCAGTGTTGATGAGACTGCACTACTGCAAAATGTACTGATTTCGTAGCCCATATTGGAGGCTGCAAATTCAAAGTCATGACCTGGGCTGAGATATCTGAATTCTTCCAGTCATAGTAAAGAACCAAATGAATTTTGACAATGAAAAAATGTACCACACACTTAAATCAACAACCTAATTAGGGCTTGTAGCTGCGTAGTGGGCTTTGGGCTCAGTTATTTTACCCTTTCCCTTCAGAGGAAGTGCCTTGAGACATTGCTTGCTCCTAGTTGAGTGGGTAATAGACCACTGACATATCTTATTTCTGGCAATCACCCTGGACATAATTCTTTGTTTACAACATTGATGTAGAAAACTTGATGAATACTTGGAGGGAAATAAAATTAGGACCCAGGAACCCAGCTAAAATCAACTTAGTAGAATACAGACACTGCTTTGTGTAGAGCTGGAAAAGATAGCCATGAGAGAAAGTGGCTGAAACATCCACCCAGAGAAACTATACATTATACCCACAATATGTAAGAGGCAATTATAGCCTACTAATCTGCAGCGTATCACTACCTAGCAATCAGACTGACGTATTCTAATGAGACCCATGGTGTTTGTAATCAGACTGGCATTGCTTATTCATATCTCTATTCCATAAGATGCACTTCTAAATGGCTCAGATTGCACCAGATGCTATAAGAAACAGTGTCCCATTTTATTCCATTATCAGCATTTTTCCCCTCTTTCAATTAGCATAATTTAAAATCAGCCAGAGGCAAATGTGAGGGGCTGGAAAGTTGCAAAGAAGTTCAAGAAGTACTTGATAGAAAAAAGGCAAGGAGACACTCACGTGCAACAGTTTTTTTGTACGGGCAGGTGAACATTGCAATTAATAGAGTTCGTCTTTAAATTGCTCAGAATTTATTTCTGCGACTTACTGGAATATTAGTCTCTCAGGGGGCTAATTGCCCTGTATGTTCTTGCTTTTGCATTATCTTGCGAATGACATAATAGAATCACTACCTCATTTACCATTCAGTTAAGGTTTAATTGAGTTCACCTTTTTTCCTCCCTTAAAATGGTGAGGAACTTATGGAATCAAAACACATTCTCAATTGTATCACCAGGAGATACTCACAAATTGCCACTTTCTGAATCAGGTCTGGGCTGTTTATAAAATATCTGAAGTGTAAACCTGAACTGACATCATAAAACTTCTCCCTGATGCAAAGGGCCATGATGCTAGAAATGCAGTAGTTGCTCTTTAAATAAGAATTGACATTCCATAAAGAGAGATCAATTTTCGTTTCCTGTTTAATTATTTATTATTATTAGTAGTAGTAATAGTTGTAGTTGTAGTAGTAGTATTTTTGTCTTTTTGAGACAAGGTCTTGCTATGCAGTTTAGGCTGGCCTTGAGTTCACTTTGTAGCCCAGACTGGTCTAGATCTTGTAATGATCCTCCTGCCTCAGCCTCGTGAGTGCTGGGATTACAGCCATGCGCCACCACACCTGGCAAGGGAGATCAATTTTCCAATGATTTGTTTCCCCAGAATCTTTGCATTTACCTGGCAATAAGGTATAACCCCCCCCCACACACACACCCGACTGTGTCTAAGGCTTGTGCAAGTAGCTGGCCAGCGTGCAGACCCTGTGGGATTTCTTCCTCTTTCCACCTCAGAGGATCCAGCATCTGTCTTTACATCACTTGAGTGGGACTGACTGACCCCCAGCTATAAATTTACCCTCATATGCCAGAACTCAAGCAAACTGTCAACTCCCTGCTGGCTCAGAGATAGTCTCGAGGGAAACCCAAATCTTTTTTTCATGGTGTGAGAAACAATCTTTCTTGCACTCCACCCACCCTCCTGTGAACAAAGGCAGTGTTTCTTCCAGGAGTCACAAAGTGACCATAAGAAAAACCATTCTCAGTGTGAACGTGACACTAAAGTGAATAGAATCTCAAAGAAAGAAAGTGTGGACCCAATGGTATGTACTGCAGCTGACTGGTTCAGCCTCATGGGAGCCGATAGCTCCATTTTTCAGGAATCTGGTGAGCCTGGTAATGCCATCTTGGTAACTTGCAATTGGCCATTGTGGGGTTTTATTCACACCATGGTAACCTGCAAAAGGAACAAATCAGGGCTGCTGCTTCTCTCTCTCTCTCTCTCTCTCTCTCTCTCTCCTCCTTCTCTTATGTTTCTCCTCCTCCCCTTTCTCCCCATCAACTCTGCCAGGTACCAATCAACTCAAAGAAACCATTTATCACTACAGAAAAGGTACTTTTATAATTTCTAATGCACAGAAAAAGAAACCAATGCCTGAGATGTAAATGTCACTTTTCCAATCTTCAGAGAACTATGTACAGCATTCTAGGGGTGCAAAGCCTTTGCAAGTCTCCATACTTCACCCATGCTGTCCGCCTGGCCAATCCCCAAGCGTCCATCAGGACCCTGAGCCAGTGCCTTGTGCAACTTTCCTTCATTCCTAGTCTGAGCTGGGTGATCCCTCCTGCCACTGTGCTTACCTTGTTTAGAGAGTTTCTTAACAATGCAGAGTACTTAGGAAGACTCCTAGAAGCGGAATAGCTTGACTGAATAGAATTTATAGCTTTATTTTTCTGAGGACTCTCCACGTTGCTTTTCATAGTGGTTGTACTTACATTGCCACCAACAATGTAGAAGGGTTCCCTTTATCCCACAGCCTCTCCAGCCTTTATTATAATTTGATTTCTTGATGATGGCATTCTTTCAGGAGTTGGGTGGAATTTCGGTGTTGATTTAGTTTACATTTCCCTAATGGCTGAGGATGTTCAACATTTTTCCGTGTATTTATTGGGTATTTGTACTTTTTCTTCTGAGAAGTGTCTGCTCATTTCAGTTGCTCATTTTTTGACTGGGCCTTCTATTTTGGATGAGTTTAATATTTTTGAGTTCTTTATATATTTTAGATATCATTCCTCTGTCCAAGGAGTCCACTGAGCATTGTCAATATCATATTTGAGCCTTCGGGCGAGTCCATAGTTAACAGCTGATAATTTTGCCCTGAATGAAATGTTAATTGGTGCCAGTCTGTCCAGAAGCAGGAGGTTTCAGGGCTGGACATAAGCGAGCCTGTGTGTTGCTAGAGAGGACATATGTCATCCTCGAGGCCCAAAATGTAGAAGTGAAGTTTGTCTTGGACTTGGGCATGGGAGCATTTAGAGATTTGTAGGAGTAATAATTAGTGGACTTTGCCCAGGAGGCAGGTTGAGAGATAGGCAGGGTGTTGGCCTAGTTAGCAGAACCAGGTATATGGATGGCAACTGTTGAAAGTTGCCCTCTGAACCACTCAGTTAAGTCTGGAGTAAACCACATCCTCCCAAATCCAGCCCCAAATACAGTTTGGGGGGAACTGAATAGCAAGCTGACAGTGAGACTAGAGCAGAGGCAGCAGGGCCCTGTCATGAAAATCAGACACCCAAGAGAGCCACTATCAGGAAAACTGTGTGCATCACAGCAACGCTAAGGGCAAGAACTGACAGATTTGTTCCTGATGATACAAGACATAGGAAGCTAAGAAACTCTTGGAAAACTTAGAGATCATCTGCCCAGGGTGGAATGAACCAACTTTACACCACAAAAAGGAAATATAAAATTATGATTTGTGTGTGGAGGGGGGATCAAAACTAGGGCCTCACACGGACTCCTCAAGGGCTCTATGACTGAGCTACATCCTCAGCCCAACTGTAATTTTGTAGCAACAGGCAGGTGAGGTTTGTGACTTACGAGCTGCACATATATATTAGGCAGCTTTCTCATCACTGGGGCGCAACACCTGCCACTTGCAAATTAAAGAAGGAGCTATTTATTTGACTCACGGTGTTAGAGGTCTGTAGTCCGCTGACTCCATGGCAGAAGCATCACGGCAGAAGGGTGTTGTGGGGCTAATTCGCGCACAGTGGCTGGGAAGCAGAGCAGGGGAGCAGCAGCGGAGAAGGGAAGAATATCCAAGGTCACACCTCGAAGACTCACCCAGACCCACCCAGAAGTGTGCTTTCCTACTCCCCTGGGGAGTTCCCAAGCCAGTCAAGTTGACAGGTAAGCTTACCCTCACAAGAGAGGTTTCTTATTCCATTGAATTCTCAGTAACCACGTTGCAAGTCTCATGACTCCTATTTCACTATTACAGGAAAGCAGAGTGAAATAGACCAAGCCACGTGTCCAGGTTTTAACTGCTTGTAAAATGATCACGCTGAGATTTGTGCCCTATCTGTCTGCCACCAAAGACGCACTTTCATGACACCATTGTGCCTCTTCAAGGAGTGACGGCAGGACTAGAGAAGAGTGCGGTCTGCTCTGCAATTACCAGCGGCTTCCCCTAAGACGACCTGTGAACCTATTGCTGTTCTTGTGTGTTAGCAGTCCTTTCGCCATAAGTTGTCTATCACTGTTTTGATATGTCTGAATGTCTTGATGGAGGAGTGGGATGTAGGGAAAATGTGTGTTTTCATGAGAACCAATAACATCTCACATCTTAAGCAAGACTTTTAATTCTCTGGTCGATGTCTCGAAATTGATTTTCCCCTAGCTGTAGCCCAGAGTGATAGAAAACCCACTTAGTGTAATAGGCACTCTCTGCTTGATGTCTTTGAAAAGAGTTTAGAAGACACTGGGTCTGGCCTGAACTCTACCACAAACAG